>CM074086.1:1646446-1911753 GCA_037178815.1 Barbatula barbatula
GTTCCTCTCGGAGGTGGTGGTTGTGGGAATTATTGTGGGAGTTACTTCTCGCCGGCGAAAGCCACGGCCCCGGAGCGATTCGGCTTTTGATTTGTCTTCTGTTTTTGACTTTTCAATAAACTGTTTTCTCCCCGCAATTGAGTCCTCCTTGTCTGCCATGACAGTGCACATTATATATACATATATACATATATATACACATGAGTTTGAGCACGAATGTGACATACTTTTGCACACCTTATAGATTTCGAAAACTGGATTGCTTCTTTAAGTTTAAGCCTTATATGTAGGTATGTTTGTATACTGGTTAGTGTCGTGGAGAGTTGATCTTGTAGTTTCAGACAAAAATTGTAGTTTCAGTCTGAAATTTCTCAGACAAAGTAGGTCCAGGTGTCAAAGAGTAACCCAAGTAGCAAACAGACGTTGGCCCAACGTAATTTTGTCCGTTGGGCCAACCATGTTATTGGACGGCCAGCAGACCTTCTGCCAACCTAAAAAATACCTTGCCAACCTTCTGCCAACTTAAAAAACACTAAAACAACACTGGGCCAATGGACAAAATTACGTTGGGCCAACGTCAGCACCCATCGTTGGCCCAACACACCTTTTTAAGATTGTGATATGGCCTATTCATAGTTGAATTGCATTAAAACAGAACAACAGACAAACTGAATTGGTTATAAAAATGAAATTTATTGGTAACAAAAAACAGCAGAAAAAATGCAAAGAAAAGTAAAACAAAGTCAAAGAAATCAACAAGGAACCAAAGTGACAAAAAAGGCGGCAAAGAAAATGCGGAAGAAGGCCAAACTTTTTTTGCAGATTTGAAGCTATTTGATGATGAAGACGGAGCGGAGGAGGAGAAGCAGCAGCATATACTGCTGTAACAAACAACAAACATACAAACAACTTTTTAGAACATTTAAGATGTGTCGTTCTATTTTAATTACACAACCCAAAAAAGTTTTTTGCAATAAATTCACCATATTGGGGTAGCAAATGTTTTATACATCTTAATGCAGTGTAAAGATGAAGTGCACCTCTGTTTATAATATTTTAGTCATATCGAATTACTAACAACAAAATGAACATTACATCTGTCAAGAATGCCTAATGTCAACATCTGTCAAGAAAATAAAGACAAATAAAAGATATGCACTACATTAGCTCAGTTGCGTCACAAGCTCAGTCAAACCGCCAGATTACACCAACAGTCAACATTAAAGTTTATAATATTTTAGTCATATCGAATTACTAACAACAAAATGAACATTACTGTGAACTTATTTTAATGAGGTAACCAGGAATTAATGAAAACTTACCTCAGAATTTACAACAGAAACGAAAACTCGTCTGAGGTAAACATCTGACTCTGAACTCACGAGGACGGAGGCTATTGTGTAATTTCTGGGCTGTTTTGAGATGATTTGATGATGCTTTCACATGCGAAGTGCAGTATTATATACCACAGTTATAATTTACCTGTTTTAGTATTAAGAAGTATTCATAGGAACATTGGAATATGTAGAAGTATTAGTTATTAGTGATATAATCAGAAACCACATTTTACCACATTTAATTCAAGATGATTGTGAGCAAATGACTAAGATGATTTAATGTTAAAATCAGTATACCAAATGACTTAATGGTACAATCAGTATACCTGTTTAATGATTA
The DNA here is from genome assembly GCA_037178815.1 of Barbatula barbatula. NCBI lineage: Eukaryota > Metazoa > Chordata > Actinopteri > Cypriniformes > Nemacheilidae > Barbatula > Barbatula barbatula. Next base: position 1,648,124 of record CM074086.1, read on the forward strand.
GTTACATAAAAATACTTATATAGCATGTTTAAGAATACTTTTCAACATTTAACAGCAATATAAAATCCAGTGATGTCTGTGAGGCCTAGAGGCCTGAGGCCTAAGGTTCAAATAAAGTTCAGAGGATGAGATACAGAAAACTTAGGTGCTTTCCTATAACCAATGCATTGCATGGTCAAGGACACATTATGAGTTCACCAAGTTGCTTCACCGGAAGAGAACCGGAAAAGTGTCCGAATATGGGCACATTAATTATTTGTTTATGCGCCAACCAAGATTCCACAATTAAATACGTATCCTGTTGCCTGGGATCTTTTGGTGGCAGAAGCAGGGTTATTGGTTATTAAAAATAAGAGATAACAGGAATTTACCCGATTGGTGTAACGGAAGACATCAGTTGCATCATTTTCACTATAAATATGGGCTTGAAAACACTGTATTTTGGGATGCTTTGGGAAGATCTCACTTTGTTTGATTCGAACAAATAAAGTTTACTCTTTGACACCTGGACCTTCTTTGTTTGAGCAATTTTTTGAAACTACAAGATCAATTTTCCACAACAAGGCGCGCGCGCGCCCACAGATACGTGTGTGTGGCTTCATGCGGCGCTGACAGGATGATGACGTCAATGTACCGCGAGAGCGATTCGAAATTAGATCTCTACGCGTAAGTTCTCGACTCGCTCTCCCGATACGTTGACGTCATCATAAAGTCGAACATGACTAATAACACATAACAAAAGACAACATGTTAAAAACAATAAAGATGGTAGAACTTGTTTAATATTAAATTGTATTAAAATAAACAGAAATATTGTGCTTTTAAAGCATAGCTTTTTAGATCTTCATCTGGGGGTGTGTTCAATTATTTCTACATAAATGCACATTTTGTCCTTTGTAAAGGACAGACCTTTATAAAAATGGTTTTATTATAGTAAAAGTGTAGTTACTATGTTTTTTTATTTAACAACAACAATAAACGTCAAAAGAAAATTATCTGCTAAGATAATAACAACCAATGGTTATTTTAATAATTATACTTATTTTAATAATTAACGGGCAATTGCAGCTGACCATACCAACGTTGGCCCAACGTTGTATTTCTGTCAGATAGGTTGGGCCAACGTAACCAACCAATATTGACGTTGGCCCAACATCTGTTTGCTACCTGGGAAACTTTATTTGTTCAAGTCACACAAAGTGAGATCTTCCCAAAGCATCTGAAAATACAGTGTTCTTCAGTGAAACTAATGCAGTTATACACATTTTATTTAATGTTACAACTCAGAGGAAAGTACCTAGGTTTTCTGTACCTCATCCTCTGAACTTTATTAAATTTTAGGTCTCACAGACATTACTGGATTTTATATTGCTGTCAAATAAATAATCATTAAAGGGGTATACTGATTGTTACACTAAGTCATTAAGTCATTCGTAAACAATCCTCTTTGGATAAATGTGGTTTCTGATTATATTACTAATACTCCCACATATTCTAATTCTTACGTATATTATAACTGTGGTAAACATTGCATGTGAAATTAGCATCAAATCATCTCAAAACAACCCAGCTTCTGGGTTATTTCACAATGCTCTAGCTGGATTAAGACTGTAAAAATATAATGGTAAATCATGCATCTGACCAATAACCCCTGAAACATATATAGCCCTTTTCACAGATATCACAAAAAAAAAAACACAGAAAATGTTTCCAGGAATTTGTCCCAGAATTGTTAGATTTTGTGCGTTCACACACATCCCGTGAATATCCTGCAAAGACACGTGGCGTAATATACTGCAATTTGCCTTTTTTTGTTGTTAAAATAAGGTTGATCTAAATAGCGCAATCTGCCAAAAAAGCCTAAATAATCTCTTTTTCTGGTTATTATTATGTAGCATATACTGTAGCCTTTTGCAATTGACACAGATATCAATTTTGAAACTAACTTTATTTATATTTTTATTGGTAAATGCAGAACAACGAGGAGGCCTAAGGCCTGTGACACACTGGATGCGTGGGTGAGGTGGGTTTCTGTTGCGTGTCAGCTGCGTGGCGGCTGCGTCGCGTTTTCTGTGTCTTTGCACAGCACCGTGCCGACGCGGGGGGGGATAGGGAGAGAGGGAGGCCGCAAAAAAAAAGGCTGTTCACAATCAACTTGACATAACCTACACCTTCCAAAATCCGAAAAATGGGTGAGTGGGCTGTCTGTTTATTTAAATAACATTTCCAAATGTTTTGTAGCTTTATTACCTGATGTTGGACCGTCACTCAGATGACACACTAGACTACGTTGTTATTGTAGTGTGTCATTTTTGGGGGGGGAATCTGTGTGCTCATCTGTGCACATGACATGCAGTGCCATTGAAAACCGGATGATGTCAACACACATTCCTCCACCAACTGAGACAGTGGAAAACATTGCTTCAAAATTTTGGGAGAAGTGGAAATTCCCAAATGTTGGGTGACGTGGGTCTCCTCCCAAATCCCTCCGTTCAAGTCTGTTTTTTAATTATAAGAAAACTTTCTCCTTGTTCTTCTGGCATGTGGGGGGGGGTGATGGTATGCCCTATGTCATTGTTGGAGGTCGGATTCTTTCCTCGAGGCTTTCCCGGGTTTGGTTGTGGTGGACATTTGTTGTGGACATGAGAACAGGGGCAGGATGCCTATGGAGTGCGTGAGAAATTCAGCGCTTTCTTCAATTCTCTAGAAGGGAGCATGTGATCACATCACATCATTCTTCTTGTAAATATTTAACAACTTTATTTTCTATTCCTTTATAGTTTGTAATGTTTGTTTGTAATTTGAAATGTTCAGTGTGGTATTCAATTAATGACAAAAAATAATTACTTTATTTCATAATTATATCATATCTTAAATAAAGACTGAATTTAATCTCTACAAAATGACTTATTTCATTTATATTATCACAGTCAATAGGCCTACATTAAAAAAAGCTCTGTTTTGTAGTCTGTTTGGTGACTTGTTTTGAAAGGTTTTTCTGTGGTACAGTATGTGGCAGATAAACACATCACTGCAAACTTAATTTTCAAATGCTAAATATATTGTTAGGACAATTAATACTGACAAATAATTAACAAATGGACGTTAAATTTTTAAAAGATTGTAGGTATTATTTAAATTTTTTGAATGGATTTTAAATTTATAAAAAAGTGTGGAGACATGAAGTAACTGTGTGGGTTGAAACATATTGAGGGATAGATAACCGATAAAATAATTTTGGATCTGTAGGCTATGCTAAGTTGTCTATAGGCAATTAGTAAACCTACCATTTTGACCAATAGCTTAGAAACAGAGTCCCATGCCTTCTCCTTCTTTCGTGGATCTTTATAGCAAGGATCCTGTGGATCGTACAGTTGTCTGTGTTTCTCCACCTCTTCAATTAACCTGCCGTGTCCATCGTTGAAAATCGAAGTGTAGCCTACTTGAAAGTGTCAAGTCACGTGATTTGGATCATCCTTGCTCACATATGGGGAGAGGTTGTGGAAGACTATACTTCATTTAAGCAGTATAAAGCCTACTGTAAAGGACACGTAATTGACGGAAAATAGAGTTGAGAGGTGTTTTTTTTTTTTTTTTTTTTATCTGAATTTTATCAACCTTGATCTTCAAACATCAAAATGGCATTTATTAATATGTATTCGTGTACAAAATGACATATAAACATCTTTTCCTATTCTTTTTTGCCTGGTTGCTTGTGGGGAAAGGGGTTTTTTGTTGGTAGGCCTAAGAACACAAGGTAGGCTACAGCCCATTACACAACCTAAATGAAAAATTATGAAGTTAAAATGAGCCAGTATTTTTGCACCATAGTCTAATCCAATACAAAGGGCACGGTATAATAATTTTTCAGTTATATAATGTACAAAAATGTGAGTTTAAAATAAGTTTATAGGTTTTTTTAAACAAAGTTTGAGAACGAGCCATGCTTTGGCCTGTAAATTAAACATCCTGTCAGCATCATTATTTGTGGATAAACTGTCAGTATCACCAGGTGTAAGGTTGGGCCGTAAACGAGCACTGCTCTCAACCACTGACAAGTAGGTCTCTTGAAATGTTTTTTTAACATTTAGGAATAAGTGAAAAACCTGCTGACCTAAAGCATATTGAACATAATGCTATAAAATGCATAAACAAACACTGAGCTCGGTATATGATCATCATGTTTATATTTGCAATGTTTTTGTTAAGAAAATCAAGCACATAAATGTTCGGTTGAAAGTTTGGAGTAGCAAGCGGGTTTCCAATGAGCAATGGAAATTGGAAATGTAGAATTAAAAACCCTTAATTTGCAAAAAAGTCTACGCTCACTTGGTTTAACTGGTTAGTCAGGTTACGGCGTCTCATAGTCCAGAGTACTGATCTTGTTACACAGCATCATGTTGTTATGGTCATTCTTAAATGACTGATGTCTGGTGATAAGAACTCTTGAAGTCTTTGATTATTTATGTCACGTGCTACAGTATAAATAGAATATCTGATTGTGATGTACAGTGCTGTGTTGAGTTTTATTAATCGTTATACTGTGCTTTATACATATTTGAAAAGAGAATTACTCCACAAATTAATTTAATCCTCCATGTGAGGGATGATAATTGTATAAGTAAAGAAACGATTTTAACAAAGTGACTGTTTTTTGTCACATTTTAACCTAATCTATCAATATACTGGACAGTCGTGAAATATTTGTCCACTCCAAAAGAATCAGAATGTTCCATTGATTCTATGGTTTCTTGGAGTTCTGCAATTTCATCATCCATTAATGAAATATGAAGAACTGGAACATGCATCCGCTGTCATAGTCCTGGTTTTTGGTGTTCTGTCCATAGAAACGTCCCCGTTTTACAAGCACGTCCAAACCAACCAGAAAATACACTGAAAAAGCCAAGAGTACCAGAGCAACCATGTAGTACTTTTTACACCAAGAACCTAATTAAACATTAAACATGTTATTAAATGACAGAAGCAAATTTTGGCTTAGCAATGAACAATGTACAATGAGACATGAGAAAGAAAGAGTTAAAGTTATCGGTACCAAGGTACCAATGAGGCCTACACATGTTAATTAAAGTAAAAAAGTCAGGCAAGGGAACTGGTTTGTTTTGCAAAAAATTAAGTTCCGTCATCACAACACAGAATTCCCACCTCTGTTCTAGTGAAAGTAGGCAAGAATATACACCAAAAAAATGTTAGCAATAGCAATTACACTGAAAGCTATTAGCCTACATTTGTAGAAAGGATCTGTGCTTTATTTATATGCAAATAAAAAGCTTAATTTAATGGTCCATTTCCAAGTTTAAATTACTGGTTGTATAGACTGTATACAATTTGTAAAAATTAAAATATCAAATACAGTTAGAGAATGTTAAAAATGGTAACTACAGTTCCCTTTCGGTCACTTCGACATTGCAGAGAACCACATATGAAACTCCACCCCTTTTTCACTTTTCGTGAAGTCTTATTAGATAACGCCAGTAAAAAAAACTTGCCAATTGTCGCAAAACATGAAACAGTATGTAAATACCTACGAAACTAGACAGTATAAATACAGTGCATGTGACGACAATTCCTCAGAATCTTCTTTTTCACGCTGCCAGGTTGAAGTCGTAACTGGATACTACTTTCACCGCATCCGATGGCTTCATACTGTCGTCTTTGCGCGGGCCCATTGACCCGTCGGATATTCACGAGCACTGCCTTCACTGCCTGGGCCTGGCTAATGCTGAGACTGCATTCTGCGAATCTGATTGCGCACACTGTGCAGACCTGCATGCGTGTGTCTTGAGGACTCGCAGGAACATCGCTCGTGGACGTTGGTGAGTCTACCAATTCCATGAGGTAGCGGCTCCGGGGCCCCCGTCCTCTGCAGTCACCTCATTCCCCAGTCCTCTATGTCGACGAGAGCCTTCCATCACGGACGCCATTTCCTTCGGCGTCAAGAATGACTCCATGTACATCTCAGCTTCGGAGAAGGACTTGCCAGGATCGGAGAGCACCCCGGACCTCCATGAAGAGTTTGTAAGGGTCCTCGAGAAGGCCATAAGTGGGCCCTCGGTTACGTGCGCATGCCACCCTCGCCGCTCATTTGTGCCCTTCCAGGACCCTGCCCTCGAAGCCATGCAGATTTACTGCCCATCTCGCTGGTGAGGCCTACGCATCTGCAGGGGAAGCTGCTTCCGCTTTGCATGCAATGGCGATGCTGCAGGTGTTCCAGGCTAAGATCCTTCAGTTGCTGGATAGCGGCAGCCTGGAGGCGGACGCCACAAGGGATCTGAGGGTGGCAACCAAATTCGCTCTGATGGCTACGAAGAGTGCCGCACAAGCTATGGGGTTTATGGTCGTCCTCCATGGCTTACTTTGGCGGAGCTATAAGACACTGAACGTAAGTCTCTTCTCAACGCCCCGATGACGCCCTCCGGCCTCTTTGGTGGAGTTGGTAGTAGAGTGTTTTGGTGAGGCGCAAAAGCGTGCCAAGTCCACGAGTCAAGTGGAGCCTCGACGCTCTTATCAACTGTCTTGGAGAGCCCGTTCTTCATCTGCGCCTCACTCCACGCAGAGACCAGCCAAACAGCACGCTGCTCCTGCGCCGGCTACTCGAGGTTGTGAGCTGGATGTCCGGCCTAAACAATGGTCCGGGCCCAGCTAAGAAGAGGTACGTTGCGGGCGATTATTGCAATGTTGTAAGTGCATTTTCTTCTCGACCGTACCAAGCACCTTTTGATTTATTTATCTATTATAGATGTTATCTAATGAATTCTTAAGTTCAGCTAATTCAGATTTTTTAGAAGTTGCTACATTTTCAGGAATACATGAAAGGCAGAGAATTATTTTAATAATATCAACCTCCTCATTTATTTTGTTTTGTCACGAACCTGGACCAACAAAGTACACGTGCTGTCCTTGCTGTCAAGCCTTCTCAACAAGCGGCCACAGTTTATAACGATGCTAACGCTCGTGAGGAGACAGAGTGTTCTTTGAAGCTTTCTATAGGGTATCGTGAAAATGACCCATAGTGAACTGAAGAATAATTTCACAGGGTTTTTTACCATAGGGTAACGAGCTGTAATTCCTCACCTTTCCCAAACAGTGCACCACATCAATTAATTTGTGTGATTTGCCTGCAAAAGCAGGGACGATCGCCTTGCAAACCTCTATAACCTCTATGATGCTCTGGCAGACCATGAAGATGCAAGTTCCATCTCCTCTTATATCTGGAGAGATCCTGCACTTTAATTTCCAGCTCACTGATTCTCTTTTCCACTTATGTTAACCAAATATAAACTCGCTCCACTTTTTCCCTTTTACCTCTTTGGTCATAAATTCAACTGACATCTTCACATCCTTGATGCTTTTGTAAAGAATGTCTGCTCTTTCATTTATGACGGCCTAGACTGAAGTTATTATCATACTGGCTAAGTAGCTTGCAGGATTTCATCCTCGCCGCCACCATCGTCATCTCTACATCTACCCCACTATGTCTATTTATAGGATAATGCAATGTAAGTCGCTTTGGATAAAAGCGTCTCCCAAGTGCGTAAATGTCAATGGTCCTCAGCTTAAAGGACAATGCCGACTTTCTTGGACACGACATCAATGTACATCGAGAAAAATAACTGGAACATTACCCTCATTTGAGGATATTAGACTTATACCATTGTTACAGTAGTGAAATCCATGAGGAATATTTATTGAGACTTCTTCTTTGCGGTGAGATCTCGAATTTGTGGGTTGAGAGAGCAGGTGGAACTTCCCGCTCTGCTGTGGTGCACTGGACAGCAAGCAAGTCCTGATAAAGGCACCCCCAACTACAGATCCCAGTTCTTTAACTACAATGGAGATTTTTGCCTAGTTCTCCTTGCTGTTGTGGATGCAAGGTATTGCTTCTGGGTGATTGATGTCGGGGGATATGTACTGACGAGTGATGGTGGGACTTTGGCGAACTCAGCTTTTGGCCAGGCAATCCATGGTGGCAACTGACAGTCCTCTCCCAGGAGCTAACCACAGAGGACCCCGGCCCCATGTCTTTGTGGCAGATTTTGAGGCAATTTCATTGGGCGCACACTTCCCGGGAAAGACGGATCTTTAATAACCTTCTCTCCAGAGCCCGGCTGGTGGTTATACTTCCATATATGTAGATGGAGAAACATTAAAAGGAATCTTCACTGCATTGCTGGGGATGACTTGGGTTCTCATTGCATAGGTGGGTTTACAGAGAACTTCAGCCACTCTCAATAGATTTGCGGGTACTGTGAAATCACTAGAAGTGAGTTTGTGGCTGATCCGAATGTCTGTGGTATCTTTAATGCCCTTGAGTCTTTTCACGTATCCCAGCCTGGTCTTCCGCCCTGTTTAGGTCATGACTTCTTTGAAGAAGTCTTATCATATGATATAGCACTGTACCTGAAGAACATTAAAGAAAAGAAAAGATAGTTCACATACTCCCTCTTAAATAGGCGCATCAAACAGTTAAAGTATAAGGGAACTGAAGCACTCATGAAGCACTCAGCACCCATGTGCTGTCAACCCGGACGGAGACAAGTTATCAGGGCAAGCCATTCAAAACTGAATTTTCAAAACTGGAACCTTTTGAGATTGCTACCAGTTTTGATTGGTGAAAAAGTGCAAAACCATGAGGATGAAGTATGGCAGTCAGCTCTCCAGCTAAAAGATATTGTGGATCTTATTTGTGCTCTGAACATTTCCTTGTTTCCGATAGCAAATCTTGACATTTTGATCCAAGAATATTTGGAGTTGATAAAGATGTTGTTTCCTGAAATTCAACTAAAACCCAAGCACCGCTATTTGCGCAATAATTCAGCACTGATCTTGAAATTTGGTTCATTGATTAGGTTATGGTGATGAACATTAAAACAATGTTCTGCGTGTTCAGAATTGGAGAGAGGCCAGTCAAAGTAAAATCTTGAAGTTTATTGATCAGAAGATTCAAAAAATACAACAGCTGCTGGGTGAGTTGCCTCAGACTCAGTCTTTCAAAATAACTGATATCTCACACAGGACTCACCCCGAAGAACAATTTTACATGGTATTTATAATCCTTTTTGGTGTCCCTTTTTAGCTCGAGAAGCTACTGTCCTTTTGCGGATGTGAAATCCTGGGAACACGTCCAATCCGCTGCCTCTCCTTTGTTCCTCAGCTCACGCTGCTTGTCCCGACTATTTGTGGAGACCCCATACATCACCAAATTTCGATGAGCTCTGCGTAATCTGATCTTTACACACACACATATTATTTTGGTACAGAAAGTTCACTCCAAATAAGTCCTTAACTCAACTCACACACACTGGTTATATTTTTAACATATCATGCACAGTTAATGATCTATAATGAAATCATAAAGCACGTTTAACCCATAATAAAAATCACAATAAAAATCAGTGGGTACAGTCCCTCTCTTGACCACTGAAAGTGGTCACAAATTATCACAATCATCATTATCCTCCTCATCTAGGAAGTGGTCGCCAGACAATAGAGGCATGGTATATTTGGGAGGGGTTAGGTCTGTCTTTTCTATTGCCGCTAATATCAACCGGTTACATAATGATCTGATACAGGGAATACAACAGCATCCACATGAGACCAAAATACCTACAAATACAGCTATTGATACCACAATCGACATTAATACTGATTTCCATTTGCCTAGTGCCTTGTCTAGCCAATCTCCAATAGGATTATTTACTCCTGAATATTCCTTCATTTCGATAGAGAAAAGTTTTCAATCCTTCCAATGCCCTCGTCACTGATCCATCTGGGGCAGTATTATTGGGAATGTACGTACAACAAAGATCTCCAAACATTACACATACTCCTCCCTTTTCTGCCAACAACATGTCCAGAGCCATACGGTTCTGGATGGCCATCAATGAGGTTGGTGCAAGTTGCTCCGCTAAACCATCTACGGCATCTCTTGTCATATTTGCTAGTCTCATCACATTATAATGCACATAATTAATCCTATCAACATTCTTGTTTGGGGTGACTGGAAAAAGAGCAGCTATTATTGGTATATTCTCAAAACCTGCTGCCACTTGGTTCGCTAGCTTATATTCATCTGGAACACCTCTGGGAATCCCTATCGCATCGATATACGTCGGACTATTTAATGATAAATCTACCCTTGAACCTATTGCTCTCTTTGTAATGATGTGTCTCCTACGTCTTCTAGTCAATGTTGCTGAATTCACGGTTTCCGTTCTGACTGCTCTATCTCCTATCAGGGTTATTGGGGCTCCCAGTCTTACCAAAGCACACACTCCCTTTGCCTGCTCAGGTATCCTAGTAAACAATCTTCGATCTCCACAATAATAATACAAACCTGCCCTAGCCCACGTACCTATTTTAGTCTCATTATCTACTATTATCTGATCACACCACTCCTTATTTATCTCCCCCAGGTTGCTGGTTGGTGATAGACGTTTAATATCATAGCAAGTATAATTTGCTTTCTTTGGTGTAAATGGACCTGCCCGTGAAAGATTGGTTATTGGTGGAAATATTGCGGCCAGTGTGGTACAATTTGCTGGACTGGCCATCCGTGTCAATGCCAACATACACTCATAGCCCCACGTATTGTTTTGATACAATGGGGCTGGTTCAATATATAAATGGGGTCTTGCATTAGCACATCCTAAACAATCATCTAAGCTCTGTTCTCTGGCTGTGGCAATTATCCATTCCAACCACAAATTATTTTCCCCATATCCTGTGGCTCTTTCTATCATATCTTCTGGTTTTAACATGGTGTAATCTATTTCTACTACCCCATTCTTCTGTTCTACCAATAATGGCCCATTTCTTTCCCCCCCAGGGGAACTTTCCACAACAAATTTTATTACTGCTTTTTTATCTGTTCCTGGGGGCCCCCCATTATAGGGAAAAACTCCCGAATATGGGGGTGTCTTGTGGTGGGGGATGTGAGGGGGGGGGGTTTTGGCTCCTTTCTCTTTTTTTATAAATATTTGGGGGGGGGGGGCGGGGGTCTTGGGGGCCCCCCTGTTGCTCTTCCCTTTCCCGTCGACCCCCCTGGGGTGCCTTACGGGTGCCTTTACACACCTCTCTATCTCCCGTCCCTACACATATACCCCTCCTCCCCCCACAGCCTATTTTTCCCCCCCATTATTGAGCGGGGGGGGGGGAAGTGTGGGGTTCCCCCAACCATTATTTAAAATGTTTCGGACTCGCGGGGGTCATCATCATCATCATATTCTTTATTCAGGACACATAAAAAATGGTCCATAGCACCCACATAGTACAAAAAACAAATAACAATACAGGATAAGACACATACAATAAAATATTGACTACAAAAGTCAAAATTACACAATACACAAAAGTGTTCAAATGTTAACATACAGACTAGAACGCCAATGGTTCCACAGTTTTGAAGTGAACATAACCGCACTCAATGCAGGGTTCACTAATGTTGCGATGATGCTATTATGAGACACTGCCAATCTACACATACATCTGTACATGAGATTCCTGAGTACAGCAGGGCACGTGAATACATTAGCACTTACACACATTTGACTCGCACTGCTACATCGTGGCAATTTGAGCAGCAGCCTCAAACCATCATTATACGCCACATTGAGTTTCCGCATACTGCTTTTTTTATAGCGCCGCCACAAGTGGGCAGTGTACAACGGAGTACAAAAAGCTTTAAAAAGTGTGGTCTTCACAGATAGTGAACACATGCTAAATTTGCGGTTCAGCATATTAGCTTGTGCATACAACATACAGTACTGTCTATGAATGTCCCTATCATCAGACAAGTCATCAGTTATATAGTGTCCTAAGTATTTGACCTCAACACACACTCTAAGTAAAATACCAGACAGATAAAAATCAGGAAATGAGAGTTTATTGTCTCCCTGCTTCTAGCAATCATTATGTTACTCTTCTTAGAATTGAACGCAATATCAAACTCTGAGCCATATTGAGAACAGACCCTTAGTAGCTGCTGAAGGCCAGCACTATATGGACAAAGAATAACCAGGTCATCTGCGTACATTAGATGGTTGATGATGGAGTCCCCAACCATACAGCCTGTACCACAGTTATTTAACAACTTTGATAGATCATCCATATAAATATTAAAGAGAAAGGGAGATAAGATGCTTCCCTGCCTAACTCCATTACTTACATTGAATGAGGCAGACATGGAGTTACCCCATTTCACATACATTGACTGATGGGCATACCAAAAGGCTAAGATTCTGACTAGATATTTGGGTGCCCCTCTGCTGTGCAATTTGTAGAATAGCTTCTCATGATTTACCCGATCAAAGGCTTTAGAGGCATCAATAAAGCACATAAAGATTGTGGAATTATGCTTATTATACAAGTCCAAAACCTCCTTTAGGGCATAAATACACATATCCGTGCCATGTTTAGGTTTGAAGCCAAACTGATTGTCACAGGTCAAGACAAAATGTTCCAGCCTATTCAGTATAATCCTCTCCAAAACCTTGGATAAAATACTGGCTAGAGCTATAGGCCTGTAATTATCCAAGCTGTTAATCTTACCAGCTTTTTCCTTAATGATAGGTACTAGTATGACAGATAAAATAGAATCAGGTAGAATACCATGAGCTAACAACCCAGTAAAACAAATAGCAATTAGGGGACATAGTTTTCTACTTGCAAATTTTAAATGCTCCGCAGATATTTCATCCATGCCGCATGCCTTATTATCCTTTAGCATCATAATTTCATCATATATTTCTTGGGGTAGAACAGTTGCATCTTCATTACTATCAATGTCACCCATTGTAAGAGACTTACTTTTAACACAGTTAAACAGCTCATAGTAATGTTTCTGCCACAGTTGAGTTATTTCTTCCGAGCCGTCGACACCATCAATATTCGTTGGTAACGATGTTTTGCAATTATTCATTCTTTTGATTTCTTTCCAGAAATCAGTAGGACTATTATATTGCAGCTTCCTCGCTAGAGAGTCCGATCTCATTGCATTTTCCTTCCTCTTAATCAGATGTTAAGCATATTTAAACTTTGCATTTGCCTGTTTCTTGTACTCGAATAAGGGGCCGTGTTTATGTCTGCCTGACTCATCCCATGCTTTAAAGGCCCTTCTTGCCTCAGCATGTCTCTCTTCCACATGGCCATTCCAACCTGGCTTAACTTTGTACAATCTATGTGTCTTATACAAGGGCCTGCTCGAAACAAGGAGGGACTTCACAATATTCTCATACAGGGTGCACAGCTCAATACCATGTTGAGGGTTCTTGCAATTAATATCATAACATACTGTAGAATCTTTAGGTAATTCAATGTTATTCAACATGATGTCAGACTGGATATAATATTCTTTACGGTCCTCCTCATTCAGATTAGACCAATCTATTTTTTTCACACACATATTATCTACAGACACAAGAGCAGGTATATTGCCTAGACTTACAGATAAGGAAAAAGGCACATGATCAGTAGTGGCAAATTCATAATTAATTTTTATTGCCTCTATAGAATCATGTGCATCAGCTGTGCAAATGCAATGATCTAGCCATGAGGTTGTGTGCCATGCCTCACTAATATAAGTGTAGCTGCTATCAGGCAAGAGCACTTTGCTAGACAGAATTAAACCATTATCAGAACAGAACTGCATTAAATGTTTGGCAAATAAGGCGCTGTCATCAGAAACATCTGCATTCATGTCACCCACAATAAAAAAACACGTGGCAACATTATCTTGAATGAAAGACATAACACAAGCCAACCTATTAAGATATTCCTCTTCATTTTGAGAACACTCATAGGGTGTGTAAATGTTTAAGATAATGAAGTTTTTATCACCACAATTAAACTCAATTCCTATGGCCCAATCAACATCCAGTCTAACCACCTTAACCAGCTGATCATATTTTTTATGCCATAGCAGGGCAACACCGCCAGGTATTCTACCACGAATGATCCTGGTACTCAGGTCAGTAGTAGATTCACCCGCTCCATAAAAGTCTTTGTGCAGGGAATTTAACCCCTCTAAATCCTGCTTTGGTAAAAACGTTTCTTGAATACATAGTACATCACAGGCCTCCAAAAGTGTATCCACTACTAGGCGGCGCGATTTGTCTGCTTCACTGTGCCCAACGCGCAGTCCTCGTGCGTTATATGACACGATATTGATATCCATCTATGTTTATTAACCTCAGGCCTCAGCCTGACTGCTGCTCCGCTGTGGAGCTACAGGTGTAAGAACAGACACAGAGCGCTGCTGCTGTGGGCCAGCCTCTCCTCCTGATCTATGGGCCGCGCTGTCACTGTTAGCTTTGGGACTGCGAGCCTCAAAGTAGCGACGTACATAGATCCCCGCCGGCCAAAGTTGTGGCTCGTACATTTCATCAACTTCATTACATTCAGCAGTAACATGAAACGAACTGAATCTGTTGCGGGTAGAATCAATCTTCCGACACATCACAGAGTTGCCTAGTTTTTCACTCAAATACTCACGCAGAGTGACCGCATCAAGATCCGGGGAAAATCTAGTTGCAAAGACACTCACCAGTTTAGTTTTAATTACTGGGATGTTACTCACTGTCCCGGTACCAACAATTCCCATTTTGCGCTCTCGCTTTAGACGGTTCTGCATGCCGCCAGGTTTCGGTTGCATGGCCACTTTTGGGGGCTTCTGAGGCTTACGCCTCCCTTCCTTCACGACAGTATTCCATGCTGGTGACGGAGGTTGGGTACTCACAGCCGCTCCCACAGACTCGCGGACAGGATCCGCCGACCCCTGCTTTTCGCTCTCCTGGGAACCTGACGAAGCACCAGCCCGGCCAGAGGATCCACGAATTTCCTCAATATCCGTCATCCGGCGATCTAGAGCCGCAGTAGCCGCCCCAAGTTTTTCACTCACGCTTGCCTGCGTTCCCAGAGCTCCCCTTAGAGTAGAAAGTTCCCGACTCAACCGTTCCATCCTGCCGAGTAGCGCCGAGGCATCCATGTTGCCAAACCCAACAGGTGGGAGTTCATCCAGGAAGTGAGAGACAAACCTGGGAATGTCTTCCCCGCGCTCATTGAGCACTTTCAAGCAGTCCTTAATGTTATTAATATCCTTCTGAGCGCCTTTGTGCTTGACATTGCGTTGCGTTGTCGGGCACAATTCAAAGAGAAGTCTCTTGGAATGCTCAATCCAGTCAGAGGAGAAGTTGTTTGAGGCTAACAAAACAATTTCATCGTGTGATAGTGTCTTGATTTTAATAGAAATAAAGTTTAAAAACTCATCTTCCACTATCACTTTCCCATTAGAGGTTTCATAAACCTCGGGTTTCGTACGAGAAAATACCGCACCAGCAGCCGCAGCACGCAACACTGCGGCGGCCATGAAGGGGGTTGGGAAATATTAAAAAAAATAAAAAAAAGATAAAAGAAAGGAAAATAAAAAAAAAAAAAAAAATTGTTTGGTGGATCACAGTTAACACAAGAAGACAAGTGATACCAGGTGTCGCCCTTGCCAGATAGACGGACACAATGTGATGTCCTTTCCGTCACTTTCAGAGGCTCCGTCCAGAGTGGCTCATTCCACTTCCTTCGAAACTTCTTCAGGCGCACCCACTGTGAACAGGGCTCGACAGGTTCTCCAGCAATGTCAGAGGGAGTCTGCTGAGAGAAATGTTGAATCATAGAAGTCAGTTTGTCAAAATATACACAATGTGAAAGTGGTACACAGGTGTCCGGCTTCAGCAGTGTCGACGGTCCTGGAAAAGATCTACCTGTAAGCAATTCAAAAGGTGTAAAGCCAGTGATTCTGTTAACAGAGGAACGTACAGACATTAGAGCCAACGGAAGAGCTGATAGCCATGATAATTTGGTCTGTGCACAGATTTTAGCCAATTTAAGTTTCAGCGTTAGGTTCATCCGTTCGACCTTACCTTGCGATTCAGGATGATAAACGGCCCCAAACGCATGCGTTAGGCCCAGCGATTTCTCTACGATTTTGTAGGCTGAAAGATGGTAACAGTTTCACATATGAACAGTCAGTCTGTACCATCATGGTCACCTGATAGCCTGCAGCTGTTTTGGCAGCCAAGTCAGCAGCCTCATTTCCCCGTGCTATGGCACTGTCTGTTTTACAGTGGCCCTGACATTTTATGACAGCAACAGCTGCTGGGATTTTCAATGCATCCAACAGTGCACGTGCTTCTGCGTCATGCGCTATAGGCCTACCAGATGTAGTGATGAATCCACTCCTTTGCCAAACTGCGAGTTCGACATGGACAGCACCCACGACATAAGCTGAGTCACTGTAAATGTTGACTTTACCAGAGCCTGCAAGTTTTACTGCTTGTGTGACCGCAATTAGTTCTGCTCTCTGTGCTGACTGCTTGCCTTCTATTTTTGCTGCTTCCCTAGTGGTGTAACCTAAGTCTGTTTGCTGCACAACAGAGTAAGAGCCGTCATGAGCTCTGAAACAGCACCCATCCGTGAAAAGTGTAATCACGTCCGAGGCTTCAGGGATAGGGGTTGCAGTTAAGTCCTGGCGCACACGAGATGCCAGGTCAGTGATTGGTGCACAGTCATGTGGTTCCCCTTTGGTGAACAAATCTGCCATGTTAATGCCGTCGTGTTTATATGTTATGTTTGGCGCCGTTAGACATTTGGACAATTTTCTCTGCCTCAACGGTGAAAATGTAAATGATTCAGAGTTGACAAACGACATGACAGAGTGCGTGGTCAGGACCGTTAACTGATGACCCATCACAATGTGTGATGTCTTTTCAATGATCTTTGCCAATCCTGCAGCGAACCTGGCACAAGCCGGCTGGCGTTGTTCAATGGCGTCCATTAGGACACTGACATACATGAGCACACGTCTAGCACTAGACTGCTTCTGGCAAAGTACTCCATGTGCGCTATTCCCTGTTTCAGAAACGTCTAGGAAAAATGCCTTGCTGTAATCAGGGCAATGCAGATATGCTGCATGTGACAGCTCCCCTTTCAATTTAAAGAACGCGGTTTCTGCTTCAGGGGTCCATGTTAACTTTGCCTGCACATTTCTCATGCCATGTTCCTTGACCATGTCTCGTAATGGCTTGGTGACTGCTACATACATAGGGATATAGCTTCTGCTGAAACCTGTCAATCCCAGAAAGGAAAGCATGTCCTTCACATTGTGTGGCTTTGGGTGTGACAAAATGCCATCACGTTGGCGATCAGACAACGTTGTGCCTTGGCCTGTGATTAAACGGCCCATGAAAGTAACAGATGGCCTGCTGACCTGCAGTTTTTCTTTACTGACCTTGAACCCAGACGCATGCAGCTGTCTCAGAATGGCGCAGGTTGATTTTAAGCAATCTTCGTTGGTTACGGCTGCCAGCAAAAGATCATCAACATACATTATTAGAACACAATCTACAGGTAACACACAATTTATCAGCTGATCTTTCAGGACCTGATTGAATATCCCTGGCGATAAAATAAAGCCCTGTGGAAGTCTGTTATAAGAATATTGACATTTTCGGTAAGTGAAAGTCAGGCACGATTTACATTCTTCTGAGATTGGTATACAGAAAAAAGCGTTGGCCAAATCAATGCATGTGAACCATTGGTGAGCTGGGGTCAAATTTGAGATGGCAGTATATGGGTTTGGTACGGCCATTGTTGGTGTTGCCACCAGGCTGTTTACTCGACGCAGATCATGGACTAATCTATGTTTGTTTGTGCCTGGTTTCTTGACAGGAAAGATCGGGGTGTTCCATGGCGATCGCCATGGAATAATGACACCTTTCTCCACTAAACCTTGAACAGTGGGTGCAATGCCTTCCTCTGCCTCCCTTTTGTTAGGATATTGTTAGGATACCCAAACTGGTTCTGTCGATTTTAACTGAAATGTGACTGGCTCAATGTTACAGAGGCCAACGTCCATTGGACCTTGTGACCAGAGGTCATCCGGCTAGCTGTTAATTAACTGCTCAGCTCCGGGACCGTCTGTTAGTTCGCGACCATGGCTTCTTGTAATTTCGAGATGAGTTAATTGGCCCCTATCGGCCGTTTTTTGTGGTACCCAATATGAATCTGTCATACGCGAATACAAAACCCCTACAATGCCAGAGGGCTCCCAATCGGTCACCAAGCCCAACCTCTTTGTCATAGCTCCTAACTCTCGAGCTTCATGGCCTGGATGCAGTGCCATAGAAATGTGAGGTTCAGCTGTGTCTGCCATTTCATACCATATCTGTTGTTCTGGTGTCAGTGTAACTGGAACTACTACACCCTCTTGTGCTACATATAGACCCTCCCCTGTGAGTGTCCACATTTGGCCCTCAATGTCATGGAACATTTCCTGGTATGTGACAGTGTCATTACGGTCATAAAATAGTGTACAATGCAGGTGGTCGATGGGAGGTAAATAGACAGCTAAGTCTTTGATCCAGGGCCACTGATTCTTATACAGTGCCCTGGCCCCTGATTGAGAATCATCTAATTCCACCCAATATATGTCTGCCATCTCCCGCAAGGTTCCTCCCAACAAAACCTGCTGGTGGCCCTCTCTACTGTGTGCCTGTGAACAGTCGACTTTAGTGCCGTCCGGGAACGTGACTGTGACACCCTCTGGTGAGCATAAAATGTTTGCACCCAATTTAATCAACAGATCTCTGCCCAATAAGGGAACAGGTGCTTTTGTGGAGTACAGAAATGAGTGTGACAGCGACTGATTTGCCACTTTCGTGGTAAGAGGAACAGTGAGATGCCAATGTTCTAACCCTCCAGAGAATCCCATAACTCCAACAGTCTTATCACTTAGATCTTTGTCAGTGATTGTGCCCCTCGTTACTGTGGAGTATGTTGCTCCGGTATCTACCAAAGCTGTTAGTGGCCTGTTGTTGACCACTAAAATCATGTAAGGCTCAGCCAAACCTCGCATGATTGTTCTCTGTTGGCCCCTTCGACAATCCGCGCCTACCCCCTGGCCCCAGGTCGGGTTCAAGGGCGCCTGAATCGAGTGGGGAGGTGGGTGTTGTTGCTCCGGGTATTTTGGAGTTTGTGGTCCTCTGCCACGACCACTGGGCCCACCTCTATGAGGATCCCATCCCCCCGCAGGTGGTCCCATATACTGGCTGTCCCCTGCCATGGGACAATCTTTCCTCCAATGATCAGTCCCCCCACACTGATGACATGCACCCCTGTGGCGCACCCCTCCCCCATTCGGCTTCCCCCTAGCCCATCCGCTATTGCCCCGTGGCCTATACCCTCCCCACAATTCCTCCCTGAGCATAGCCAAAAGTTTTAGGTGTGACTATGGGAATAGGTGGGGTCTGTACCCCGGGCTGCCCGTCAAAGCCGCTGCCCACAGGACGTTGTGGCATTTGTTTTGTTTTTTTTACTGTCTGCCTTAGCCATTTCTAATTGTAGTTTTAACAATTGTTGCTTTGTCTTTTCTAATTCCTCCTGTTCTTTATCCTGTTTATCGACTGATCTGTCAATATGGAACACTAGATGTCTTTCCCACATTTCGTTGCTGGCTACTGGAGTGTCAGGATTACATTCTATTGCCTGCTTGACACCGTTGGGGGCCCCTGTCATTACGGCAGTTCTAAATATATCACGCGTAATTGGATTATTTAGACTATTTTCTTCTACCATCTGCTCCCATTCAGCTGCGCATCTAAAATAGTAACTCGCTCCAGTCTCACCAGGCTTAATGCGGAACTTAATGTTTTGGTATAAGGTTGGGGGTGTTGGAAATTTTTCTCTGAGGGCCCTGGCGATCGCTGTACTGACAGTGGTATACCGTACGTCATTGGGTTCGTCTTCAAGGTTTGCATCCTTCTCAAACTCTGCCATCTGAGAAACAGTAAAAATTTGGCCCAAAAGGCATCTTATGTCTCCTACCGCCAAGGTGGTGCCGTGGCACAATGCCATCAACTTTGTAAGCCATCTGCCTCCACCAGATGTAATGGGGGGCAATTTTGCCAGCACAGCTGTCATGTCACTATGGCTCCAGGGCTGGTACTTTGGTACCCCTCGGTTGCCCTGTAACAGAGGCATGTTAGTTGCCCCTCCTGACATTAGTTGGGCGCTTGGCACATTAACATTCCTTTCATCATACTCACTACCTGGGCGACACATAATGTCCCATTGTCTCTCTTGAGGGGGAGTGAATTGACAGGCTGGAGTGGATTGACAGGCTCTGGTACGACTTCTAGTACCCTGTGACACTGGGGTAGACATCATAGTTCCTTTAATGACTATGTCCCTGCATACCTGCGTTGGCCCTCCATCCTCACTGTTGTTACATATTCCCTGTGCCTTCATGTCTTTGTCTTCCTCCTCATTGTGGCACCACTGTAGGCTTTGGGGGCTCCTGAAATTTTATTGGCAACACTCCAGGGCGGTTGACGAAGTCAACACATTGGGTGGTGTAACAGGCCAGACGCTGGAGCCATTCCTCACTGTGGTTCTCACGCAGCTGATTGATGAGCCGTGTAGGACTGTTGCCAAGGCCACGGTCACGCAAGAGTCTAATGACTCTCAGATCACAGGCATACATAAGGAAAAGCAAAAAAACACATACATTAATGTTCAATACGTCAAGTATTTATTTGCAAATACTGACAGTGTGAGAAAAGAGAACTCACTTCTGTGTAAGGATGACCCGAAACTCAGAGCGATGGCCCAGTTCCAACTGTTGCAGGACAGTCTGACTCCAGGACACATGCGAGGCCTTACACTTGGTACAGATGAGGGTTTCTGTGACCATGTTGTACATCCTATCGATGTCCAGAACCTGCCGTGCCCTCTTGTGCAGACCGCCTCCTGTAAGCTGATGCTGTCCACAGGCAGGATTGGGACAGAGCACCTTGACCCTCCACAGCTTATATGGCATCCACAGCAAAAGAGCATGGGAAAAAAACCTGTCTGGAGCTGGAGCCTGATTATAGGCAAGTGCTGGCTGTGGTGGGAAATACCAGAGCTGAAGGTTGTCACGGAGCTCTGGCTTTCCTTTGGACCCCATTCTAATAAGCCTACTGGCAATCCACCTGTGATCCTCGGGGGCTAAGGTCTCAGACCACAAACGAGGAAGCGGAACTGCAGATGGAGCTTGCAGTGATGTCCCAGAAGGACTAGTCTCCTAAGGAAAAAAGACAAAACCTTTATACATATAGCTGGAAAGGATATTTTTTTAATTTGACAGACATATATCCTTTTTAAAATATTTGACTATTTCTAAACATCTGAATATGTAAACTTTGAATATGTTAGCATTTTCACATCACTAGACAAAAAATAAGAAGTCAAAGAAATAACATTAGATGTCAAAAGTGAACAGAGCAAAAGGTGTGAGTTTAATGAGCTGTAACAGTTAATATGCAGATTTCATAACCTTTAAAATAAAAATATATGAGATTACTTACACAGACGATACTGCATGACTCTGCAGGAGCGTTCACATCTGGAGTGGTTCTGGAGACAGAGGCTGGAACTCCAGGGTCCTGTGTCTATATAAACATGCAGTGAATTATGAAAGATTATAATAGATGCAGTGAATAACAACACATTAAATATAACTATAACTCATGTTAGATATAGAATGATACACCACTGCTCAGACGTGAGGCAGGTGTGACCAGAAAGATGCTATAGATTATTACAATCTCAACAGTCTTAATTATTTGATCAAAAATAAATTAAAATCACAGTTAATAATGGTATAATAAAGCGTGAAAAAATGTTGTGTCGTTTTGTATATCGGATGTATTTTATTAAAGCATTATGCAATACTGTAAAGTTCTGATCTTATTTCATTACAGTATGGTTTCCTGGAATACAAATATGTGCTGTACAAAGTGGAGGGGAAAGTAATGTCTTAACTTTACTTAACTCAATTTAATAGAATGAAATGTGGATTATGTCAATACTTACAGAGACAGTGGTGCTTGGTGTAGGGGCACTGGATAAGGCTGCGCGGGGTTGGTCATCAACATGAGATGGTCTTCTAGCCACACTCAAATTTGGCTTCGCTGCAGCAATGTGAGACCCGCCAAACCTTGGTTTGGTAAACTAAAAGTACAAAACAATTACAATGGGAAGACAAAATGTTTTGTAATAGCATAAATTAAAAATATAATAAAGTTTTTGACCAATCAGTATATATTTCGTAACTGTTTTTCATCTGTATAATAATTACCCTGACCATGTCACCCAACCCACATGAGATATCAAAACTGACCCACCGGCTGACTAGAGCTGTCCCCACACGGTGTTACAACAGACACAAAGGTGTAAAGACACCCCACCCAAAAGCTGGGCACAACCATTTTCTTAACCCTTTGTCTAAACCCACCTGAGACATTCACACTGAATAATCAGCTCACTAGAGCTGTGACAAGGTGTGACAACTGACAAGCAGGTTTGAAAAAAATGAATAAAGTATTTGATACTAAAATATGTATATGTAAATGAATATATATATATGTATATACTTGTTATTACCATTGACAAACTCGGTGTTATCCTTGATGTCCTTGAAGGCTGCGGCCGGGCCTGAAGCTGAGGCTGGGGTTCACTCTGCTCCTGTGCAGCTGGTCCAGCAGAAGCAGCCTGTTGTTCTCTGACACTTGGTGTTTGTTCAGAAGAGGCAGTGGGCTGCTTATAACCACAACAAAAACACATACAGACATTTTTGAAAGAGGAACATTGGTTTGCTTAAAATAACTTGCAACCCATCACTTGAATGTTACCTTCTGAGTGTGAAAACCACATGTGCACTTCTGGACCGCTCCAAGCAAGGTCAACTGGCCACGGGATTGCATTGGACATTTTTCAATCTGTAACACAAATGTACACGATACATGCATTTGTAACTAAAAAATTATGGTTGCCTGAGCAATCCCCTCAAAAGAGCAAGTTGAAGACATTTTACAAACATCCCTCCCCAACCCTTTCTTTAACAGTCAATAGTTGCAAGGTATCACATAATTCTCAAAATACCTGAAATCAACTCATGTCTACAAGCAATGCCTTGTTAACAGGTTTGTATAAAATTTTCACACATTAACCCTGCTAATATGTTTTTTTTAGGTCAATGCAGTAAACAGTGAAAGTCAACGAACATTGTTTCATCGTGCATACAAATTAAATAAATACACTCTTACCCTTTGATAAATCTCGTGCCACTTCTTCTGCCTCGGAGCTGGCCTGTTGCCATCTGATGGCCAAACCCCTGTGTTGGCAAACTTTCTGAGACAAGAAACCCATTCAGTGTCCAACATGGCTTTATGCGACCTTTTTGCAGCCATTATTGCTGTCCTAAACCATTATGACAACACACTTAATTAAGCATTAATAACAAAACAAAGTTCATGAAAAAATCATGTGATGAGGTAATGCATTCTTACTGTTAATCCGCCGTCAGAAATATATACTTTGTTTGTGAAAAAACGGAGAGTTCGTGTCAGAGATGTTGCAGGTCGTGAACTTTCTACTGTACATTCATTCCTCTCGTCAAAGATCGTTCGCCTTCGGAGCTGTTCGGTAGCTGGGGGCAGGACACCTTCGACATTCTCTTGCGCTACGATTGGCTGCAAATGTTGAAGCGCTCCCTCGCGATTGGTTGTGAATGTTGAAGCGCTCCCTCGCGATTGGCTGTGAATGTTGAAGCACTCCCTCGCGATTGGCTGTGAATGTTGAAGCGCTCCCTCGCGATTGGCTGTGAATGTTGAAGCGCTCCCTCGCGATTGGCTGTGAATGTTGAAGCGCTCCCTCGCGATTGGCTTTGATTTCAACATTGCTTACTTTTTGCCGGACTATCCTTCGGCAGCTGGGGCTGGCCTGGTGTAACAGTCGTTAAAGGCATTAAAGGTGGGGGGGACTGAAAAAATGGGCGAATTTTTGGGGGGGGGGAAGCTTTTTATTTTTTTTTGGGGGGTGTTTTTTTTTTTTTAATTTTTTTTTTTTTTTCATGTGACATTTAAATTATTTTTTAAAGATCATTTTTGTTGTTCAATTTGACAATACATTTCTTGCAGTTCTTATATTCATTCTTCGTTTTTAGTTTTTCTTAGATTGTTTCCTTAACCATTTGGCATGGTTGGGCTTAGATAGGCCTTGCATCAATTGCCCAGTTAGGACCCACATAAGATCCTTACAGAGCCCACTTTAAGCCCATAGGGGCATTCACGGTTGAATCCTGGTGCAAGCCCACTTTAAACCCCTTTAGGCAGGTGGGGCCCAAATTACAGGTCCCACTTAAAACCTATCTGGGCATCCACGGCTGGCTCCCGTGTGGATCCCGGGTGCAAGACCATTTTAAACGCCCTATAAGCAGGTGGGGCCCAAATGGGTCTGTCATGAATTGCCCAGTTAAGATCCCACATAACACCCTTATAGATCCCTTTTAAAGCCCACGTGGGCATCCACGGCTGGATCCTGGGTGCAAACCCCTTTGGGCAGGTGGGGTCCAAATGGGTCTGACATGAATTGCCCAATTAAGACCCATGCAGTACCCTTACAGGTCCCAATTTTAATACGTCTGGGCTTCCACGGCTTGCCCCAATGTGGATCCCGGGTGCAAGCCCATAATGGGGCCCACATTTGCCGCCCATGAAGCCCTCATCTGGGCCCCACATGTCATTGCTGGCTGGGTCAATTAAATACTTAATCTTTTTGTCCTGTAGAACACAAAAGATGACATTTTGAAGAATGTAGGACAGCAAAAAGTTCTGGGGTACTTTTGAGAACCATTGTAATTTTTCCTACTATGGTAGTCAATGGGTTAAGTAATAATCATTTTCAAATGCATTTTAAATCTACGTATCCAGGAAATCTAGCCTTACTTTCTTTTACGCTTCCCTTTTCCCATCTTTTTTCCCGAATCTGACTCGGTCTGCAAGTCAGAGGTCACCTCAGATTTCTGAAGCTTTGCTGTGGCTTGGACATAGTTTCCTGCAGGTGATAGACATTTAACAATAAAAAAATAGTAACTATTTCAGAAACATGAGTCACTTGGGTGTTATTTGAGATATAAATATTATCAAATGTCATAATTCAAAAACAGTCACATTACCTGCTTTTCCTAATACGCGTACTTTAAATTGCAGCCAGTCAGGATGTGGATCCAGCTCATCCTTTACAGCCTTGTTTATGTTTACTCGTCCTTAGGTCCAGTAAACCACTTGCAGGGTACAATAGCTACCCCTCCACCATCAAAAAACTCCACCACAGCAAATGGTAGCATGCTGGAAAGTGAAAAACAAGGCGGCTAGTGCAGCTGTGGCAATGCCACATATCCAGATTTAAATGGCAAAAGCACTATTTTTCTCTTTAGCTCTTGAACAGACACCACATGCAAGTCTTTGGATAAATTTGAAACGAGGTGAATTCCAAGGCATGCCGAATCAATTGGGGAGCTGAAAAAAGATTCACGGTTTTCACAGAAGTGACCAATTACCTTGACAGCTCCACAAGAGGAAAGCAAAATGTTTCTCACAATGAGAATTCGCCCCCCTAAGGAAAAACAGTTATCGCCTTTATGGCAGGAAATGAATGTCTGTCCATCATTGTATTGCCTGTACTGCTGGCATGTTTGAAGTACATTTACATTTACATTTAGTCATTTAGCAGACGCTTTTATCCAAAGCGACTTACAGATGAGGAAACATTGGAAGCAATTATAACAACATAGGCAACAAAATACATAAGTGCATCAAACTAGTCCATTAAAGCCTAGCACAGTATAAAAAGCTAAGAATAGTGAGGTTAGTAATTTTTTTTTTTTTTTTTTTTTTAATAGAAGGAAAGGGAAGAGAATTAGGAAAAATCAATCAGCAATGTGTTGCGGAAGAGATGGTTTTAGAGAAAGCGTTTTTTAAACTGATGAACTTCACTCTCTGAAGTTCATCAGTTAGTGGTCCAGAGAGATGGAGCTTTTTGAGAGGACAGGAAATAAATATTTTTTTCTGTTTTGCCACTCTCTGCTTCTCATGGATGCGTCTGACAATTTGCTGCACAGGACTTTGGGGCCTCCTTACAATCTTTTTGAGTTTACCCAAATATGTTTCAAAAGGAAAGCAGGAAATACTATCTAAAGGATGACGGACTTTTTCGCTTCAGTCCTGCATGTTAAAAAATTTGAAGAAAAGTCAAAGAGACAGTTTTTCCCAATAAGTTTAAGCAGAATTTATTATCAGATGTAAAAGCTTCTTTCCAGCTGGGGTTGCCTCTCAACATATATATGAGCGAACAACTGAAAAACACACTTCCGGGTTACAGATATTTATAATATATGTGACGTCGATTCTCTCTTCAGGCTCCTCCCCTTCCTTGGGCGGGCGTTCAATCCTCTGGAACCAATCACCTCGTGACATGTTAATCTGACTCCATTCTCCCCCAACCGTTGGTTCCCTGCAAAACATTTTGAAAATAGCCGTCCTGCCGAAAAATGCGATTTATGCACACACACACTCGTTATCCGAAACTCCGCTTCTGCATTCCTCAAAGCTCTTGTTTCACATTCCTGCCAACTAGTTTTCAAGACAAGAAAACCAGCACAGCATAAACATACTCATATTAATATATTTTACAGTAAAACAACAGTAAACATAAACTTATAATACATAGAACATCGTAACCCCAACAATAGTCAATGGCAGACTGCGAGGAGACTCATATGGTAGGTATACTTATAGTTCCAAGATGGGTAACAGTTCAGTAGACTTCTTCATCACCGACCTAAATCCAAATTCTCTCAGAGCGTTTACAGTTAGCACACTAACCCCCTTATCAGACCACAGTAAAATTATTCTTTACCTAAACAGATCTAAACCTAACACTGAGGCATCAAATCAAACTCAACTCCATAGCCTTAAGCACGCATACAGATGGAAACAAAATAGTGAAGATATATACCAAAGCGTAATATGTGAACCAAAAATTCTAGCCAAATTCTAGCGTGAGGCTGCCTCAGCTAGCGATGCAGGCGCCGGTTCTTAGCCATTTCCCAGCCACTTTGCTAGCCGCTGCTAGCGCGAGCATGACTCCGCTAGCCGCTCAGGCGGCCGCCATTCCCCCCTTTTCTCTCTTCCGCAGACTCGATCAAGCTTCTCATTGGCCACGGCGACAGCAATGCCAGTGCCAGTTAACGCACCAGCCTTGGAACCGCCTCCAGTTTCGGGGAACATAAGATCTCAGATCTTGACAGGTGCTGAAACAGACCTTTATTTTCTCCTCTCACCATTATCACCCCCATCAACCGAGCGGCAGATCACTTACGGTGATCTATCGCTCACATTTAAAAATCAGTCACCCAACCACACCAGCACACTGTCTTTCCCTGAATTTACCGTTGCCTTTTCCCGTTACACTGACGTGATCTGCACTGCGTTCCCTCATAGGAGACGCGAGCTGGGTGATTACCTCGCCATCATGGCAGAGCCCGCTCTCTCCTACAGGGGCGCGCATTTCTACACGTACCATAAACTTTTCTCCGCCAAATGTGCCATTCGTGTGGCTCAGTGGAACTAGTGCCCCTACTGGGGCGCACTGGACACTGAGCTGCATAACAGGGTTTTCCTAAGCGTTCGTATGTCGCTCAGTAGCGCATTCCACAATCGAATGTCCCCTAGTCACTCCCTCTCTTCCCCCACGCCCAGTTTCGCCTCCAAAAACCACTTCCTCTGTTCCGCGCCTGCCAAACCGCCCAGCCAACCAAGCTCATGGGCAACCCAGCAATTTGGAGACATGCAGGGACTTCAATTCAGGAAGATGTACCAGGCAGCGTTGTCGCTTCCTGCACGTGTGCCTGTTCTGCAGCGGTGCACACGATCGCATTGTATGCTCGATGTCTCAAGTGCAGAATAAAAATCTTAAAAATGACCTCTCGACTCCCGTGAACGTTTCTTGTTTGTCTTTCGAGTTGTCTTCACACCCCGACATTCAGTTCACGGACTATCTTCTGACCAGTCTCTCGAACGGCTTCGACCCCGGCGTTATCAGTCTTCCATCACGCAGCTTAATTTGCCCCAACCTTCAGTCTGCGCTTGCCGAACCAGAGTCAGTCGATCTCCTCATTAAAAAGGAGATTGATGCAAAATTCATTATCTGCCCTTTCGACGCTCCCCCATTTTCCGTATTCGGATAGATCTGGCGAGCTCGGAACCACGCTTCCCGGACAGCACGCCAAATACGCATAACCTTCATAACCAAGCTCTATCTTTATTATCCCTATCAACATCACTGTTATCTGCGCAGGTGAACTCGTGAAACAGAAATGTGTAAAAACATTCTACGGGTACAACGAAAAACCACAAACAATGCCTGCAGAGGAGAATTAGGACTATATCCTCTAATAAATAAAATACAAAAAAGAGTGATTACATTTTATAACCACCTTAAGAACAGCGATACAGAATCACTCCATCGCAAAGCCTAACGTCATCAGGAGTTGAATCCAGAGAAAAGTTGTCTCATCCAACTGATCTCAGAACTAACTCTAAAACCCCAAACGTGTCCAACTGAACCCCAAACTCCAGCCAGAATTAACCAAATGATAAAAACACAAAAAGAATAATATCTCAAACACTTACAGAAGCAACAGCTCAGCAAAGTAAGCTTGAATGCTATCGGTCATTAAACAGAGAATATAAACCGGCAGAATACCTCAAAAGCGTATCAGACCCTGAACTAAGAAAAGTGTTGACCATGTACAGACTCATTGAACAAACTTCCACAAAGACTTCAACCAGTTTCAACAACAGGACAAGATCTCATACATACTGGGAGAAAACCCCATCAGCTCAAACCTGACGGCGAGATACGTCAAGTCCTGTCACGACAAAAGAGCAACAACCAGCACAACACAACACAACACTGACACAACACACACAAACTGACACTTATGACAGGATCCTGTCACTTTCACTAAGAACTTTTGTCAATACTTCGCACTTTTATGTCTGTATTGATATTGAGTTGGCCTACATATTGTTTCTTATACAGGATACTTTTATTTTATTTTATACAGAATGTTTATATTTAATTTTCCAGCTTTGGCAATGTAAAAAAAATTATCATGCCAATAAAGCTTTTTTGAATCTTGAATCTTGAGAGAGAGAGAGAGAGAGAGAGAGAGAGAGAGAGAGAGAGAGAGAGAGAGAGAGAGAGAGAGAGAGAGAGAGAGAGAGAGAGAGAGAGAGAGAGAGAGAGAGAGAGAGAGAGAGAGAGAGAGAGACACAGAAACAGAGAGAGTAGTCACTGTCAGAATGAGCTCCTGAATAACTATGTAAGATTAAACCAAAAAGTAAGACAGAGTCAGGGCCAGATTAACACTTTGTTGTACCCTGGGCAACAATATTCAAGGGCCCCAGGATCACAATAATATGGTCATATACAGAATATATTACTGTAATATACAGTAAATATACTCAATACTTCAAATTCTAATTGTCATCAGGTGTATTTTAATTTACAAATATTTAAATGCTCTTAGAACTACAAATGCACTACTATGTCCCCTATCAAAGACATTCACTCACATATGATGCTATGAAAACAAAACACATCAGCATATCTGTATAATCTGGTAAAATTGACCCACATTGAGAGGGAGGGAAATATCCTCCATTTTCACAAAAATGAATAAATAAGCAACCACTTTCAAACCATCGTTTATTCCATCCATCCATCCATTTTCTACCGCTTATCCGGGGCCGGGTCGCGGGGACAGCAGTCTAAGCAGAGATGCCCAGACATCCCTCACCCTAGACACTTCCTCTAGCTCTTCCGGGGGGACACCGAGGCGTTCCCAGGCCAGCCGGGAGACATAGTCCCACCAGTGTGTCCTAGGTCTTCACCGGGGTCTCCTCCCGGTCGGACGGGCCCTGAACACCTTCCGGGGAAGGCGTCCAGTAGGCATCCGTAACAGATGCCCAAGCCACCTCAGCTGACCCCTCTCGATGTGGAGGAGCAGCGGCTCTACTCCGAGCTCCTCCCGGGTGACCGAGCTTCTCACCCTATCTCTAAGGGATCGCCCAGCCACCCTGCGGAGGAAGCTCATTTCAGCCGCCTGTATCCGGGATCTTGTCCTTTCGGTCATGACCCAAAGCTCATGACCATAGGTGAGAGTAGGAACGTAGATTGACCGGTAAATTTAGAGCTTCGCCTTGCGGCTCAGCTCTTTCTTTACCACGACGGACCGGTACATCGACCGCATTACTGCAGAAGCTGCACTGTTTATTTAACAACATTTATTCCCAATAGAAATTTATTGAATTGATAGAGCTATAAGAGAAGACCACAGACAACACATCAAGAAACATTTTGGTCCTCAGCTCATTTTAGGCAGAAATCACCCTGACAGGTTAAAAACAGTCTTAGTGCAACATAAACATTCCGAAATGTTGTCTTAAGTCCATGTCTGTCAAGAGCTTGCAGCAGCTGTACAGGTGAAGTCTCATGCTGCACAAAGTGCTTGAACTGACAAGGAACTATCCAGATCTGTTGGATAAGTGGAGCTCAGTTTAGCAGCTCTTACACGCACATCACAATCATCACAGTCCCTCTCAAATAAAACCCCAAAGAGGTCACACACGTGTGTAGGCTTCTATGCGCTTGGATAGGGATGAACAAAGTCTGTCAATGATGACGTAATATGTTTCAACTTTAAATTTATGACTACTGTCATTAAAATCTACTTTGCTGTCATCAGCAGACTCATCTGCAAATCTCTTTTTTTTTCTCACACGTGTAGTGTCAAACTGGTAGTTTTTTGTCACACTGACCGCGCGTGCTGATTCTTCGAGCTCTGAAAACTGTTCTCGTAGAGTGCCAACATATGAAAGCAGTGAGTGCAAAAGGCAAAGAGCAGCAGCTAAATCCATATCACTTTTTTGGAGTTGGTCACTTGTTGCCTTAAATCTATGCAGTAGCCGGTCCCACAGCATTGTCATTATTACCGCTTCCAGTTTATCAAGTTTTGCGACCAATGCAGCAGCTTCAAGTTTAGTTTGTGTTTTCTCATCACAGTCTAAAGATATTTTGGGTAATATATCTCTAAATGCCCGTAATTTTCTTTGAGAGCTTTTGTGGAGTCTGCTCTGCAATTTCATCGGGTGGTGCTGAGGGATTTAAAAGTGTATTTAATGTTATGTTCGCTGTTATTGAACACTGTATTCCAGCGATGTGTTGATGCACTACAAAATCTATACAGAGACTGCAGCAGTTCAAAAAAAGAGTTAACCTCCTCACAGCAATTATCAACGCAGTTAACACCTACGAGGTTCAGAGAATGGGCAGCACACGGTGTATAATGAATTAGCGGGTTTTGTTTTTTCAAGTGCGCCTGGAGCCCGCTGTATTTGCCAGCCATGTGGCTAGCATTATCGTAACTTTGGCCACGACAGTTTGACAAGTCTAACCCCAAGCGACGCACCATTTCAATCACAGATTCAGCTAGGCTAATACCTGTGTGGCTGTGGATGGGCTCAAACCCGAGGAATCTTTCCACTACTCTGCCATCTGCACTGACAAAACGAAAAACAAATGTGAGCTGATCTACATGTGCTAAATCTGGTGTTGAATCAACGATTACAGAGAAATATTTTGCATGTTTGAATTCCTCTGCAATCACTTGCTTAGTTTTTTCACCCATTAATGAAATAAATTATTTGCACACAGTTGATGACAAGTAAGATGGCTTACCTATCAATTACCGCTATCAATTCAAGCAGTCCCAAATAGTTCCCATTGTGCGCAGAGCCCAGCAGTTCGTTGTCGCCTCGAAATGGCAGTCCTCTCGCTCCCAAAAATGTAATAACAGCCACCACACGTCTGAGGACTTCTTTCCAGTATTGCAGTTCTGACTCACACTGTTGGGCAACAGAAGCGTCCACTCTGCATGCATATTTAGATCTGTGCAATAAAGATAACATGTTTTGTCTATGTTCTGCACTCTTTTCATGATCACTAACCCTCTCTGGATGTTTCCAATCACAGAATCCGATGCAAAATGCATGCTTTTGGGATGACAGAAGTTTGCAGGCATAACAATAAACTGATCCGTTAATGGCGAGTAAAGAAGCCATTCCCTTGGCACAATTTGATTGTTTGGGAGCCGGCAGTGAAGCAAATCGTTGGTGAGGGAGTGTGTCCTGCTAACGTTACTTGCAAGTCCGGACTCCCTTACCGATGCAGGATACTTGGCGGCCCGGTTCTGGAAAGCTGCAGGCCCTCGGTAAATCGCTTCTTCCCGGAGCCGCTCCGTAATGGCCCCCCACAGTGCAGGATCCCCAGGGAGTAGAGGCGTTGAGATGCAGGGGCTGCTCCCAGACTCGACAAGCGGCTCAGATGGCGCCGGCGGTGACACTGGAGACCTGCCATCACCGCTTCCCTCTACGATCAGACTCGCTGCCTCTTTGTTGTTGCTTGAAGTTGCTGCTGGTTCTTCGCTCTCTGGGCCGTAAACGTAAGCTGGCGGTGTAGAAAAGTCCTGGCTAGCTGAGTTGTCCTCGTCGTTGACGGAAGCTGACTTAACCGAACTGTCGGCAACATTAACAGGAGTGAAGAAATGACCTATTTTAGGTATATACTTTAAAATTTCTGCGTTTCTGATGTCTTTTTCCTTTTTTAATTTTTCCCACTTAGCTTCTCCATGTCTGATTTTTTTTCTGTTGTAGCAACGCCTGACGTCACGTAACCCGCTCGGCTTGCTTTATTGCATTTGTATTGTTTTCCTAGTAGCACTTTCACAAACATTTATAAAGTATATATCATGTAATTAATTTTACACATGCTTTTAATAATATTTTTATCGACCCCCTCGCGATTTTTGCCTGTGCAACTCCATTATATGATGGACGATTTTATAAGTTAAGCACAGTTAAAGAAAGACAGAAAGATGGAGTTTCTGAAATATTACTGTGAAGAAGGGGAAAAAATATGTAAATGTATTGTAAAAGGTAGTGATGACAAAGGAGTGGTACAACGCAAAGATTAATCGCGGTAGTAGCCTACTGCGTATTAGTTTTACAGTGCATCTTCTGATCAGATCGGAGTAATTATGAAATGCTTTGAGCCTGGAGCGCAAATTCTTTCCCTCCGCTCCGCTCACATACTCTGGTCTCAACTCACGTTCAAACTAAAGTCATAAGCCGCGCAGCGTCTCTCTGTGCAGCGCAAAAGCCCGTGTTGAATATAAAGCGGGAGATTTACCAGATACAATATTTTGCTCGTGCCCTTGCTGCCCTGGGCCCTTTAGAGGTCTTGGGCCCCTGGGCAATTACCCAGTTGCCCGTATGGTTAATCCGGCCCTGGACAGCGTGAAAGATAACAGCAACAAACAAGGAAAGACTTAAATACTTTTTGAAAGCAGAAAAGAAGACCAGAAGCTGTGGATTAGCATTCGGCTATCTGAAAATTTCCCTCCAAAACACTAAAGGATTATATGAAGGATTTTTATCAAGGAACCACAGCTAAAAACATCACACAATTGTTGATCTTCGGCTTCTGAGCAGCTCTATTTGCCTTTAAACATGAACACAAATTATATATTTGACTAAATTCATCATTACAAGCTAAAAGTTCAAAGCAGCAGCAGTACTCTGGTCACCAGGGCGACGCCGGTGCTCTCAGAGAGCAGAGAGGTGTATTACCCAGAGAACTGTATAAGTGTTCAGGCCAGAAAAAAGCACAAAGACAAAACTCTTAGAGAAAATCCTGATGTTCTGTTTGCGGACTACATTCAACTCAATGAAAATAAAATTAAAAATAACTTCATTGCTCGGATAAATGCAAGGAAATCAGCCATTTGTGAAGAATACACACATATTTGTAAAGGAATTGGCAGAGGTGGAAGATTAACAATATGTGAAGATGAAAGGCTGGACACAGACAAGCCCATTCTTACCATAACCTACTATACTTAAGGCACTTTCCTTGTGCAAGGCAATGAGGTGAGCCTGAACTCATTTGAAGGGATTCTCCCACAGCTGAAGGCCAGAACACAAGAGGAGAAAGACCAGACTGATGCAAAACACTCTGAGGACGAAGGCCCAGTGAAGCCTTCATCTTCACATTCTGATCAGCAACTGAGAGACACTTTAGCCTTACTAGAACTGGACTTCACTGAATTTAAAGAACACACACAAACCAAACTCAGACAACAACAACACAAACACATACATTCAAGAGATTAAACATCAACTCCAACTGTTGAAAAAAGACTGCAGCTCATCCATCGCTGAACTCACGATAGCGCTACAAGAACAAAAAGAGGAAAATCAAGCTCTCCGCTCACAGATGTGCAAACTAGCGGAGGACTCAAAGAAAAAAGAAGAGAATTTCTCCTGACCACGTAATGACATCTCGTATGAGTAAATGTGCCAGTTAAACCCAAGCCAGAGACAATGGCACATGTCCCCCAATCCCTGGGATCCTGCTGTATACGTGTTAGGCAGTGTAAAACGCTATTAAAGAAAACGGCTATATCTGCAAGTGCACAAGCAAGTGAAGGACTAATGAACGTCAATGTTATTATCGCGCTCAGTGTTTTATAGATGTGTTTTGCACGCATCGAGTTTATATGTATGTGTGAGTGTTTTATAGATGTGTGTGTGCAGAGTTTGTATATGTGCGAGTGTTGTTTAGGTTTGTTTGCACGCATCGAGTTTATATGTATGCGTGAAAAAGTGTACATGCATGCATTACTAACATAATATGTATTGGTATGGATTTCACATTAGTGCGCACATGTTTTTTATGTGTTTGCTTGAACATCCAATACTATACATGTATATGTGAGCAATGTATATGTGTGTATGGACGCTTTTATATATGCTTTCATAAGCACAAATGATTAAATGCCCGATCCTACATACAAAATGCCCTATCCTGTGTTATTGGTTATAGCAGAAATTAAAAGTGTTAAATTCCTTTTTGTTAATGTGTATGCTCCAAATATAGGATGGCAGCGTGAAATAACATAAAAAATTAAGTGATGCAATACAACAATATGATGATGGCAATGCATGTGTTGTAATAGGAGGTGATTGGAATTGCACAACACAGTTTTTATTGGATAGGAATGGGGATGAGCCTCACTCAAAATCTAGTAAGTTACTACTTGATATCACAAATAAATTAAAGTTGGTGGATGTGTGGAGAAGTAGAAATAAGTTGGTGAAGCAATATACATGGATAAAGATTTTAGATTCTGTTGTGACTTACATTTAAGTCAAAAAATAAATAGAGTAACTAATACTAATATTACATTACATTAACATTTATTAGACGCTTATATCCAAAGCGACTTACAAGTAGTTTTATACAGTGGCACATTACTGCAGAGCAATCAGGGGTAAGGTGTCTTGCTCAAGGGCCCTTCAGTCATGACCTGCTGGCACTGAGATTAGAACCAGCAACCTTCTGATCACAAAACCAACGCTCTAACCATTAGGCCACTTCTGATATTAGATTATAATGTTGCGAAAAGTTCAAGAGCTACATTTTATTGGCATTTTAACGTAAAACTACTACAGGATGCAGATTCTTTTGAGAAAATCTGTAGTTTTGGGGAAATTTGGAGACAGGGTCTGAAAATCTGACTCAATGGTGGGAGGTGGGAAAAGCACAGATTAAAGTTTTTGTCAAAAATTTTCTTATAATGCTACTGCTACAATGAAGAGACATTTGAAAATGTTGGAGTTTGAGATTAATGAAATGGAAAAAATAATGATTGATATGGTTAATGATGGTGCAGTGAATATTTAAAAAAAATAGAGTTGAAGTCATTGTTGGAACAAAGAGTTAAAGGTGCACTAGTTCGAGCGAGAATATCTTCAATTAAAGAAATGGATGCTCCAAATGCGTATTTTTTTGGACTTGAATGGAAGGAAGCACAAAAGAAATGTATGCTTCATCTTAAAAGAAGAAATGGAACTATTACTTCAAATCGAACAGAAATGAGAACAATGGGCATTTAATTTTATAAAGAGCTGTTTGGTAACATGGACTGTGATGTTGGATCTATGACCAGTTTTTGCAAGATCTTCCTAAATTAAGTTCTGAGGATAAAAATTCATTGGATGTAATGATTTCTTTTGATGAACTTTCGAAGGTGGTCAAACAGCTCTCTACAGGTGTCAGGGTTCAGGTTTGACTTACCATTCACTTCTGTGCACGCTCAGCTGTTTCCACTCACGCACTCTTCATTTCGCGCACCTGGTCTCGATTTTCTCATTACCTCCCTTTGCTTTATATTCTCCTTCAACTGTCTCCTCCGTTGCCAGTGTGTTGTTTCCTTTATTGGACTTCAATCGGTCGTACCCTGTCCCGTCTTCTCCTGCATTACTCCGGCTGTACTGCCGCGTAACTTTGTTTGCCTTTTGTTTCTGTTAATAAACTGAATTCTAACGCATCTGCTCTTGGGTCTTCCATCTGTTCGTGACAACAGGAAAGTCACCAGGAATTGATGGTTTACCGGCTGAGTTTTATAAAACCTTTTGGGGTGTCTTACGCGTACAAAAAAGTATGAGCATATTAGCCCGGTTCTGTCAACCTTGCACTGGTTACCTATAAAGCATCGCATAAACTTTAAAATCTTGCTTATTACCTATAAAGCCTTGCATGGTTTAGCTCCTCACTACTTGAGAGAACTTCTAACGTATTATAGTCCATCACGTGCACTACGCTCTTAGGTGTCAGGTCAGTTGGTAATACCTAGAATTTCAAAATCAAGTGCAGGCGGCAGATCCTTTTCCTATCTAGCGCCTAAACTTTGGAACAGTCTTCCCTGCACTGTCCGGGAGGCAGACACACTCTGTCAGTTTAAATCTAGACTAAAGACGCATCTTTTTACTCTTGCATACACTACACTATCATAATATATATATTTCAAAGATCTAGGCTGCACTAGTTAGATCAACCAGAACCAGGGACACTTCCAATAACAACTGATGCATTTGTTGCATCAAAGAGTGCAGAACAGTACTCTACTCTCAGCCAGTCTTGTCTCATTGTTCCAAGGTTACTAGAGCGGGCAGAATTGCCTTGTTGTGCAAGCACTGTCGAGCTTGTGCAGAGGCAGCAGTTTTTGCCAGAGGGGAACTGGAATCCCCTGGTTAGGCCTGTTTAATAAAGTTCGTTAGAAGGGAAGGAAGGAGGCGGGAACCGGCGAACATTTGAAAAATAAAACTTTAATTAAATAAACCATAAACACGGAAGTAACCGGCAGCCACCTCACGGTAGACTGCCGGCCATAAAACATACACAAACTAAACATATGTCCGGGCCCGGTCCTCTCTCGTCAACAGTCCTCCCGAACATCCTTTTAAGCTCCCAATCTCCTCCGTGATAAGATGCGGGACCGGTGCGCGCACAGCTGCTTCCACTTATCACTCACGCCACCAGCCCCGCGTCACGGCTCTCGTCCCGCCTTCCTCACCACAGCCTGGTTTCCCTCTGAGGTTTTTTTCTCCTCCAATGGAGTTTTGGGTTCCTCGCCACCGTTTGCATACTGTTTTGCACTGTTTGCCTAGCCAGGGGGGGTTCTAGAATTTGATAGTCTTATTTAATGAACACTGCATATAGGAATTTATTGTGTGTCTGATATTTGACCTGTATTTTGACTTCCATGACCTTTTATGTTTTGCTTATAGTCAATGTTTTCTTGTACAGCTGCTTTGTAACAATGAAAATTGTAAAAAGCGCTATATAAATAAAGCTGACTTGACTTGACGGGGCAATAGACCTAATTAGCTGGTCACTGCGGGGCAACTCATAGCTACACAAACTGTCACACACCTGTTCCGTTGGAATTTGTAGCATTGAGTCCAGAGGTGGAAGTTTGAAATGGGCGTGCATCCTTTCACTAAATTTTGCCCGGGCGCTCTCTGCTATGAGCATCTCATCTCTCCATTATGACGTCTAACATTCAGCCTCCACGACTGGCAACTCGGGAGCACTCTGTTCTTAAGAGTGCTGTCGTTACTCGGCAAGGTTCGCGTGTACGGCAGGCGCGACCTGGTCGTCATCCTGCAACTATTGCATACACCTCCATCGCATGCTGGAATTTACATTCTCTTGGCATTAGTTCTGACATGGACTGTGTCTCACCTCGTAAATCAGCCTTAATTGATGCAGAACTTCTCCAACTTAACATCTCCATTGCTGCCCTGAGTGAAACTTGGCTGACCGGTGTTGGTTCTGTCCGGGAAAAAAACTACACTTTATTCTGGAACGGATACCCAGATGGTGCTAGACCAATGCATGGTGTTGGCTTTGCAATCCAAAACAAATAACTGTCCTCAGTGGAAAAACCTGTACCCATCTCTTCGCGTCTCTCATCACTGCGCCTGCACACAAACTGTGGCCCAGTTACAATCATAGCCACTTATGCCCCTACACTGACTTCTGATCTAGTTGTAAAGGAATCATTCTACAATCAACTGAGCTCCATTATTCAGATGACCCCCTCATCTGAGCGTTTGATGATCCTTGGTGACTTTAATGCACAAGTGGGAGCCAACTTTAGCGCATGGCCTGACATTGCATGGCAACATGAACGATAACAGTCAGCGCTTACTGGAACTCTGCAGCACCCACAAACTCTGTGTCCCTTCCTCATTCTTTAAAGGCTCAAGCTCCTCCAAAGTCACCTGGCGTCATCCACATTCTAAGCGCTGGCACCAACTTGACCATGTACTGGTGAAGCGTGAGAATTTGAGGGAAGTAACACACTGCCGATCACTGCATTCAGCAGATTGTGACACTGATCACACCCTTCTACATTGCAAACTAAGGATAGTCCCAAGTTTCATTACGCCAGGCCCAAGCCTACCTCTCGTCTGGATGTTTCTGCAACCTATGCTCCTGCGTCGCAGCATGCGATCCAGCAAATACTTGCTTCCAGCTTTGACTCTCCACCTTCTCATGTGGACATTACGGATGCCTGGCAGCACTTCCACTCTGTTACCACAAAGGCTGCATTCTCCATCTTTGGAAAGCAATCCAGGTCACAGCCTGACTGGTTCAAAACCCATGCCAGCCTCCTTCTACCTGCAATTGACTAAGCGTTCAGCCAGACTGTCTTACCTGCAGCATAACACTCGCTCAAATAAGGCAGCATTGAAGCAGGCATGCCGTAATGTCCAACGGGTCACTCGCACAGCCATGCAGGCTTACTGGAGAACACTGTGTGACCGTATGAGTCAAGTTCATCCATTGGAAACACCCGGGGTGTCTTTGAAGGTCTGAAAGAACCCCTGGGCCCAGTTCCTAAAAAATCCTCTCCACTTAGTTCCCTATCAGGCGAACTTCTGACTGATTTGGAATCTCAATTGGCAAGATGAGCAGAGCACTACAGCCTTCTCTATGCTCAACCTGTCACAGCCAACATACTGGCAATAACTGCTGCTGTTCCTGAGCTCCCCACCATGTCTGATCTGGATGCAGACATTACCATCAAGGAAGTCAAATCTGCAATTAAATCAATGATAAAATAACAAGTCTCCCGGAGAGACGGCCTACCCCCTGAGGCTCTGTCCTAGTGGATATCTCCCGTGTGGGTCAGTTGTGGCCTGGGGGTTAGAGCGTTGGGCTTGTGATCAGAAGGTTGCTGGTTCTAATCTCAGTGCCTGCAGGTCATGACTGAAGGGCCCTTGAGCAAGGCACCTTACCCCTGATTGCTCTGCATGTGTCACTGTAAAAAACTAATTGTAAGTCGCTTGCCAAATGAATAAATGTAAATGTAAAGATGTCCTTAGAGATGCCAACATCATCACCATCTATAAAAACAAGGGGGACCGTGCAGATTGTAACAACTTCAGAGGAATATCTCTGCTCAGTCTTCCTGGCAACATATTTGCCTGTGTCCGTCAACTACAGGAAAAGTGAATTGAACAGCATAAACCTTTGTTCTTGGTGTTTGTGGACTAGACTAAGGACTTTGACTACGTTAATCGATGTGGACTTTTTCTCATTCTACAAAGACTTGGCTGCCCTCCAAAGTTATTGAAGGTGATCATTGAGTTTCATGAGGGCATGAAGGCAACTGTACAATCTGAAGGCACTCGCTCTGACGAGTTCCAGATAAGGCGTGGGGTAAAGCAGGGATGTGTCCTTGCTCCTACCCTCTTCGGAATCTTCTTCTCTGCCCTACTACGCCGTGCCTTCCCTGATGACTCGGGTATCCTTCTACACACCCGCAGCTCAGGTAAACTGTTCAATCTGGCCAGGCTCCGGGCGAAGACTAAAGTACGCCATGTTCTGGTACGTGAGCTGCTTTATGCTGATGATGCTGCCCTTGTTGCCCACTCAGAGGCAGATTTACAACTACTCTGCTCATCTTTTGCCGCTGCATGTCTTGAGTTTGGTTTGCAGATTAGTCTTAAAAAGACAGTTATCCTTGCCCAGCCTGCAACTCTAAACCCTGCAGTATACATTAACAACACATGTCTATCTGTGGTAGACAAATTCATCAACCTGGGTTCCACAGTTTTAAATAATAATAATAATAATAATAATCTTGATGCAGAGCTTGACATGCGCATTGGGAGGGCATCATCAATGTTTGGAAAACTGAGCAAGCGCGTTTGGCACAACAAGAACCTCTCATTACTCCTTAAGGTCCGTATATACCATGCTTGTGTACTTAGCACCTTACTATATGCAAGTGAGACATGGACAACATACAGGAGGCACGAACATCGCCATATTGGCGTGTATGCTGGAAGGATCATGTGCCAAACTCTGTCATACTTGAGAGAACTGGTTCCAGTGACTTGTACACCATCCTTTGTGAACGCCACCTCCGCTGGATCGGGCATATTAATCGAATGAATGACACTCGCCTTCCAAATATTTTGCTATATGGCGAGCTGGCAAAGGCCCCCCATAAACAGGGTCGCCCCATCTACGTTTTAAAGACGTCATTAAGAGGGATCTTCAGGTCTTCTCCATCAACCTGGATAACTGGGAGACACTTGCAAATGACAGACCGAACTGGCGTGCAGCAATTAACAAAGGCCGCAGGGACTCTCAGGAGGCCTATAAGTATTTTTTGGAAGAAAGACGCTCAAAACGGGAAGCAGTTCGACGTACTCGACATGAATGGCCATAGTAGTAGTAGTAGTAGATAACAGCTTGGAGAAAGACATTTATTATTCACAGAGACATTTTATCACCCGAGGACTGGATAATGGGAGAACCGCTGTTCCATAACCCATTAATAAGAACAAGGATTTTGTCATCTAAATCTGTGGAAAGCTGTTTTGTGAAGGCTGGGATTGTCAAATTGGGGGATCTGAGAAGTGGTGATGACTGGAAAACAGCTGAGTCTTTACAGAGTGTTCCGGGGTTGAGATCTCTTAGACTTGTGAGACGAACAATGAGGGAGGTGTGGGCAGCTCTACATGGGGCCTGCAGAGAGGCACTGTCACAGGACTTAAATGAGCACTATTTATTTCCACCCATCAAAGTGTCTGCTGCTGTGCAAGATGAGATGGAGGAAACTGGACATTCGATTTTATCATTAGAGTACCCCGAGTTGGGGAGTGTGGTGAGGAAGGCGGGACGAGAGCCGTGAGGCAGGGCCGGTGGCGTGAGTGATAGTTGCAATCAGCTGTACGCGCACCGGTCCTGCATCTCTCACGGAGGAGATCGGGAGCTTAAAAGGACGACCGGCAGGACTGTTGACGAGAGAGGACTGGGCCCGGATATTGTTAAGTTTGTGTGTATGTTTTATGGCTTTACTTCCGTGTTTGTTTATTTGATTTAATTAAAGTTTTATTGTTTGAATGTCCGCCGGTTCCCGCCTCCTTCCTTCCCTTCTATGGAACTTTATTACAGGGAGTTTTCAAGATGTTAAGAAGAAAGAACTCTATGTAACGTGTGTAAAAGTGACGCATCAGACTGTGCTGAGAGGAGTCAAGACTTGGAGGTGGTCAGAAGTGTTTGGGACAGATTTTAAGGCATGTTGGAGGTCTCTATATAAGTTGCTGTTGTGGAAAATTGATCTTGTAGTTTCAAAAAATTGCTCAAACAAAGAAGGTCCAGGTGTCAAAAAGTAAACTTTATTTGCGCATGCCAAACAAAGTGAGATCTTCCCAAAGCATCTGAAAATACAGTGTTTTCAAGCTCATAGTTATAGTAAAACTTGTGCAGGGGGGTTTGTCTGTTACACCAATCAGGTAAATTCCCGTTATCTCTTATTTTTAATGGCCAATAACTCTGTTTCTGCCACCAATAAATCCCAGGCAACAGGACACGTTTTTAATTGTGGAATCTTGGTTGGCACATAGACAAATAATAATGTGCCCATATTTGAACACTTTTCCGGTTCTTTTCCGGCAAAACGACTTGGTGAACTCATAATGCATCTTTGCTCCTATGCAATAACTCATGAGTTGTCCTTTGGCATACGATAAGGTTTTATTAAAACTGTCCTTATGTTTTGATATAGTAATGTTTTTTAGCGCATCAATGAGGCCATAAGTTAAATTTAATTAAATTTGTCTTCAATAATGTGTGCGGGGTACGTGCAGGTGCTCTATGTAAAAAGTGTTTTCTGCATGTCATTCTCTAAACTTTATTTGAACCTTAGGCCTTACAGACATCACTGGACTTTATGTTGCTGTAAAACGTTGAAAAGTATTCTTTAAACATGCTATATAAGTATTTTTATGTAAATAATCATTAAACTGGTATACTGATTGTAACATTAATTCATTAAATCATCTTAGTCATTTGCTCACAATCATCTTGAATTAAATGTGGTTAAATATGGTTTCTGATTATATCACTAATATCTAATAACTAATAGTCTCTAATATCTAATAACTAATAGTTTATTCTATTGTTCCTATGAATACTTCTTAATGCGTCATGACTGATAAAAAGTCTAATAATAAAAAGTGTGATTAATATTCAAATGCATGCATAAGTGAAGATATATCATTGTGGTTAAGCAGATACATTAAAGATATTGAAAGAAATAAAGAAAATTCTCAATATTGCCTGTTGAAAAGCGTACTGCAGATTTGCAGTGGAGACTGATGTTTGGGGCTATAGCTACGAACAGACACGTGGCGCACCTCAATCCAGCAGTGGGGACAGAGTGTTTATTTTGTGGCTTAGACGAAACGGTTAATCACTTATTTATTGATTGTTTTAGGTTGGAGGGAATGTTACATTTTTTAACACAAGGTTTTATCAAATTTGGAGAGAATTTTTATCATCAAATTTTTATAAGTGGTCCAATTAATTTTTTTCAAGGAGGAAGAAATGTTTACTTAACTCTCTGTTGGGTTCAGCTAAATTGTCCATATGGAAAACTAGAAAAAATAAAATGTTAGGTATAGGTTCAATTGATGCTGAAATGGTACTAAAAGGGTTTTTAAAAGGGATGATTACTGCTAGAATCAAGATAAGAGTATACATATTATAAATTGGTTAGTGACATTGTAATGTTTTCTGAAATTTGGTCAGTGGGGGGAGTACTTTGTCAAATTGGAGAAAATGAAATGTTGTTTTTAAATGTGTAGAAATACAAAATTTTCATTTAACGAATTAAAATGTCTAAGAAAATTGTATTGAGGTAAGAGGGCAAATGGTCCAATAAAGATATTGTTAAGCCTATCTCTCTCTCTCTCTCCGAGTGCATGCTGGGAGTGTGTGAACGTGTGTGGAGTGGGAGCGTTTGCCTGTGGATTGAGTGAGTTTTCTATCTTTTCTTTATACTTTTGTGAAGTTGTTGGTGTATATTTTGGAGGTTTAAACAGAGAAAGTATAAAGCTGTTGATCAGCGTGTGCTGGTCGAAATGGCAGCGTCTGAAAATGTCACGCTTGGTAATCTAACGCGGTGACATGGTATCAAAGTTCTCCCCGCGGAACGCTGCTCCGTAGAGGAGTGTAGCGTAGCGGTAGCGCGAGTTGTTGGCTATAAAAGCATTCTGTCAGCGTCAAGAATGAACAGTACGATTGTGCAAAAGTCAATGAGATTGTCGCGAATGGAATCGTCATAAATTAGTCTTACACAACGGTAATGCCTTTAATACAGTCGGCGAAAAAGATCTTGATATCAAACATTCCACCTTTCATAAAGAATGAACTGATTGAAAGAGAATTGTCCAGACACGGGAAAGTTGTTTCGCAGATCAGAAAGATTGCTTTAAGGTGTAAAACTGAACAGCTAAAACATGTTGTTTCTTTTCGAAGACAGGTGTTTATGATTCTTAAAAATGAGAGTGTAGAGTTAAATCTTGCTTGAAAGTTTAGGATTGGCGAATTTGATTACGTGATTTATGCTACATCGGAAACAATGAAATGTTTCAAATGTGGACAAGGTGGACATCTTGTCAGTGGGTGTCCAGAGAATGTAGAACAGGACGTAATTCAAGGTGATATTGAAAGAGAGAGACAAAAAGATAAAGA
Organism: Barbatula barbatula; assembly: GCA_037178815.1. Classification (NCBI taxonomy): domain Eukaryota; kingdom Metazoa; phylum Chordata; class Actinopteri; order Cypriniformes; family Nemacheilidae; genus Barbatula; species Barbatula barbatula. The sequence continues at coordinate 1,692,539 of CM074086.1, forward strand.
TGAAAGTGAAATCCAACAGGAAAAAGACAAGGAATTGATAGTGAATGGGGGAAGTGGGGAAAGTGAGCAAAGTGAACAAACAGTTAATCATAAAGACACTATGAATGAAAGTATTGAGGGAAGAATAGGAGAAGAAACAAATTCTTTTTCTGTTTCTGTTCTGGAAGATGAAATTCAAAGAGACATTGACATGACTGAAGATGACAATCTTTTTAAAACTCCGACTAAAAGTAGTGGAAAGAGACGGGTGAAAAAATCAAAGATTGAACAGGTTCAGGAAAAAAAGATAAGAGAAAGAGAGGTTCAGGAAGATATGTCTGACCATAGTAATTCTGATGACTCTGTAACAGAAAGTGAGGCTGAATCAGTGAGCTCTGTTGACTCAGTCTTTCAAAGAAGATCTGGGAGGAGTGCCTATACCACTGAAAAGATTAAGACTTTTTTGCACAATACAAAAGGAATGAAGGGAGTCCAAGTGGAAGAGTTCTTTCCTGATCGGGAATTGTTTATAGAGTCAGCAAAAATATCAATGAAAGAAGTAGGGCTGGGGGGTCTCACAGAACAGGAAGTATACAGGTTAAAGAAAATTGTTCAAAAGTTGAGATCAAGTATACTGAATGATGAAAAAGAATTGTCTTAATTTTTCTTTTTTCTTTGTTAGCTCATTGTTTTTGTTTTGCTCAATATCTGTTTTTATTCAATTATTAATGAGTAATTTAAGATTGGGCAGTTTGAACATAAACGGTGCAAGGGATTATAGAAAAAGAGCAAGGCTTTTTGAATTAATAAGGCAAAAAATATTGATGTTATACTTATTCAAGAAACACATAGTGACATGCAAAATGAAAGTGAATGGATGATGGAATGGGAGGGAGATGTGATTATTAGTCATAAGACTAATAAAAGTGGAGGTGTAGCTGTTTTACTAAGGAAAAATATTAATCCTGTTTCATGTGAAGTAGAACATGTTGTTGGGGGACAGTTGATGAAAGTACGGGTCAAATTTGAGCAGTTTACTGTTGTATTTATAAATCTGTATGCCCCAGTATTGGGAGGTGAAAGAGTCTTGTTTCTAAACAACGTTGAGTAAACCTGAAGATATTTATATCAGGTGATTTTAATTGTACTGAAAATGATAACCTTGATAGGAACCACAAAGAACCACATATGGCTTCACAACAGGTTTTGAGACAAATTATGAAAGAATATGAATTATATGATATTTGGAGGGTGTTGAATAAAACACAGAGACAGTATACTTGGACACAAGTGAGAGAATATTTTGTGACGATGGCTAGATTAGACAGGTGGTATTGTTTTAAACATCATTTTTATATTATTAAGCAGTGTGCAATTTCACCTGTAGGCTTTTCAGATCATGGCTTAGTCAGTTGTAATGTTTTTATTTCTAATGTAAAGCCAAGAAGTGGCACTTTAATTCTGTTTTATTGCAAGATAAAAAAAACTTGTGAGGTGTTTGAATATTTTTGGAAAAATTTTAAGAATAAGAAGTCCTTGTTTGATTCTCTTCAGCAGTGGTGGGATTATGGAAAAGTGGAGATACAGCAGCTGTGCCGTATGTATACTTTCAATGCTTCGAGAGACATTTCCCGATCGCTAGAAGATCTAGAGAGAGAAATACTAAACACAATGGAATCTGTTAGAGATAGAGAACATATTAAAGTTCTCAAAGATAGAAATAAAGTTTTGGATGATCTGTTGGGTGTCAAAGCACAGGGTGCTCTGGTGCGCTCACGCTTTCAAAGTGTGGCGCAGATGGATGGCCCGACCAAATTCTTTTTTGGACTTGAAAAGAAAAACGGGCAAAATAGAAATATACATTATTTGATTTCTGAATCAGGAATAGAAATTATAGAAGCCAAAGAAATAAGAAAAAGAGCGGTGGGTATTTATTCAGAACTGTATTAGAGTGAACACAGAGAGGTGAAAGATATAGCCAGTCTTTTTTATGAGGGTCTACCTAAAGTTCCTCATGGAATTAATGAGAAACTGGAGAAGCCTTTTACGAAGGGTGAACTGTACGATGCCCTAAAGAGTATGGAGTCTGGGAAAGCTCCAGGGATAGATGGTATTCCTGTAGAGTTTTATAGATCTCTCAGGGCAGTTTTGGCGGATGATCTGCTGGAAGTGCTAAATGACAGTTTGACCAGAGGGTTGCTGCCTACAAGCTACAGGAGAGCCGTAATCACCCTTCTACCAAAAAAAGGTGACCTCAGAAACATTAGGAACTGGAGACCTGTGTCACTCTTATGTTCTGACTTGAAGATCTTATCCAAAGCTTTAGCAATTCCGTTAAGAGAAGCGATCGGGTTGTCCATGTAGATCAAACGTACTGTGTACCCAATAGGTCTATCTTTGACAACATTCATTTAATTAGAGACATTTTGGACGTCTCTGGATCATTGGGTCTAGATTTTGGTCTTATTTCTCTGGACCAAGAAAAAGCTTTTGACCGGGTTGAACATAATTACCTCTGGCAGACCCTGAGAGAGTTTGGTTTCGGCTCAGGTTTTATCAAAATGGTCGGGGTGTTGTACGTAAACATTAAAATTGTACTTAAAATTAATGGAGGGCTCCTTTTAAGATCAAAGAGGTATAAGGGGTTATCAGGTATGTTGTATGCGTTAGTTATTGAACCACTGTTATCAAGACTTAGAGCAAATATTGATGGTTGGAGTATACCTCAAACTGAATGTAAAATTAAGTTATCAGCATATGCTGACGATATTGTTGTCATGATAAAAAATCAAGAAGACGTAGACACTCTGCAAGTAATTATAAATGATTTTCGAAAAGTGTCTTCAGCCAGGATAAACTGGATGAAGAGTGAAGCAATAATATGTGGAAAGTGGGAATTAGTGATGGCCGGTTCGCGAACGAATCGTTCTAGAGCGGTTCTCGTTAATGATTCAAGAACCGGTTGCAACGGTTTTTGGATCACCGGTACATTCATTGAACCAAGAGCTGGTTCACTGTCTTTCGGACACATTCGAGATGTGAACCAGGCCGGTTCAACTGATGAGCTCAGCTGATGCACGTGCGTGTTTGTGTTTTTATGAAAAATAAAAATATTTGACAAATTTGTGAAACAGTCTGTAATAAAGTAAAACATAAGATGTGTTTGGCTCAGCTACATAGATTAGCTTTTTAAATAACTCAAATAAATTTTTTTAATATAAATGTAGGCCTATTTGGGTGTTTTAAAGACTGTGTTTATCAAAAATGTTTATTTTGTACAAAAATGTACAAAAATGTTTATTGTGCTTATCAAATACACCAAAATAGAATAACATACAAAACATATACTATACATATAAGAAACTACATTTGCAGCATAAAAACATTAACAGGGAACACACTTTATAATTGTCAGAACTATTTGTATTTTATTTCTATGTTGACGTGGCTTAAAATGCATTAATATTGTGCATTTTTGCTTTAAAATTACTTTAAAGATTGAAAACAATTCCTAGGCTATCAGTTTGTAAAACTAAACTACACATTCATTTGTTTCATGTTGAATCCATGGTATTTTCATGAACATATCTTATTTCATTTTTAAACAAGATGATACAAATCTAAACGTTATCATGCACGGGAACGACACAAGCGGATTGAATCGTTCTCGCAGAGAATCTTGAGTCACAAAATCGAATCGGTTGCATTGCCTTTCCGGTCATAAACCGAGAGCCGTGTCTTTCGGACACGTCCGATTTGTGAATAATATAAATGTGAACCGGTTCAGAACCGGTTCAGCAGCGGTTCAGCAGGGCAGTTTATGAGTTGATAAACTGCGGCTGCGCATGCGTGCGTGTGAAAACTAGCAGGCTTCTCTCACTCTGAAGTTAAACAATTTCTTGGAATTTAGAAAAAAACAATGTATGAACACAATAAGCACGGGTGACGAAGACGAGCGGGGGAATCTGACAAACGTAAGTTTATTTAATAGCAAATAAATAACAGATTATTCACTTTATAACGTTCGCTTGCATATTACTGCTTTGTCTGTATCTGTTTGCATTATTTGCCAAACTTAAATGTGATAAACAGATCATGATGATGTTTTAAGTGATGATAATTAATGACTTAAAGTGTCTTCATTAAATGTTCAGCCAAGTGTATTTTCATCCCGACCGAACGTCGTTACGTCATAGAAGTACGTCATTACGTTCTGGCGTAAATGAACCGATGAGCCGGTTTTTTGAGCCGGTTCATTGAAATGAACTGTCCGAAAGAACCGGTTCGTGGAAAAGAGCCGGACTTCCCATCACTAGTGGGAATGTAAATGTCTTCCTAAATTGCCTGATGGACTTGAGTGGAAAAAAATGTTTTTAAATACTTGGGTGTATATCTTGGGGATGACTCAATGTTGCAAAAAAACTGGGAAGGGGTTTTGGAGAAAACAAAAGGACAATTAGAAAAATGGAGATGGCTGTGGCCAAAAATTGCTTTTAGAGGACGAGTCGTGGCTTTGACTTTCTGGCATCGATTGGCATGTATTGAGCCGCCAGGTGGACTTCGTGCAAAACTGCAGGCTCATATAGTTGACTTCTTTTGTACTAAGTTTCATTGGATACCACAGAGCGTACTCTATCTTCCTAGAGACGAAGGGGGACAAGGACTAATACACCTGGTCAGCAGAGGAGCAACGTTTCGTCTACAGTTTATTCAAATACTTTTGACTGGTCCTGAAGATCTTGTCTGGAGAAGTGTTGCTAATTTAATTTTAAGACAAGTTGGAGGTTTGGACTCTACTTTGTTTTTAATGGACTCTAATAACATTCAATTGAATGGTCTGACACCTTATTATAAAGGGATCTTTAAAGTTGGGAGTTTATTTAAAAAGAGAAGAGGAGTTTCTGAGTCGTCTTCGCTGTTTTGGTTATTAGAAGAACCAACTGTGTTTGGAGCCAGGTTTGATGTATCAAGTGAAATTGCAGTGGGTTTTGAAAATGTAATGTGTACATCAAAAAAGTGTAAACTGTATCATCTAATAGCTGCTGGGGGTCCTGAGTTAAATAATTCACAAAAGGTAGCTTCTTGTTTAAAATTAAAGTCGGAAAGATTAGCAAGAAAACTGTTGGATGTTTTAAAGCAGAAACTGACAATAGATGAAAAGTCTCTCCTTTTGAGTTATGGTGAAGAAAAGGTGTTTCCAGATAATAAAGATCATTTCCCAGAGGTTTACATTACTCCTGATCTTAAAGGAGCTAATGAGGAGATGTTGGATAATTTACAAGACCTTAGCATTAATGAGGCTGATGGTAAAAAGTTTACCATCTTACCACCAAAAGTATAGAAGTTGTGTCAAAGTGTTAAATAAGAAAACTTTAAATGGAAGAGTAGATACTGTTTGGAGAGACAAACTATGTTTGGATCAGAATGTAAAACCTGTGTGGAGAATTCTGTATAAACCTCCCTTAGAAAAAAGAGTTGGGGATCTCCAATGGAGAATTTTACACGGCGCAATTGCTGTTAATTCTTTGGTGAGTGTCAAAAACAAGACATGGTATAATTTCTTCTTTCTGATAGAAGTCTTTGCCTTGCTTACAGTTTCTATAAATTATTTATGAGAGATTTTAAAATTGCAACTCTCAATTTAAATGGTGCTAGAGACAGTCAGAAGAGAATGTGTTTGTTTGAATTTATTAAACAAAAACATATTGATGTTCAAGATAAAGAGACTTGAATAATGAGGTAGACTGGAAAAAAGAATGGGACGGAAAAAATCATATGAGTCATATGAGGAGTAGCTATTCATTATTGCTATTGTTATTTTCATATTCATTAACGTATAACCATTTATTCCTTACAATTAGGTACATTTTGTGTGATTTTAACTATCGCATATTCCCATTAAGTGTACTGTGTGTTTAACCATTTAAATTTTCAAGATTGTGTTTATTGTTCCTTTAAAGTCCAAGAGAGGGTAACGAGATGTAGCTGTGGGAAACTGTAAGCAGTTGGGGATTCTATTAATAATTTTAGAAGTTGTAGTAGGAATAATTTTTAGCATAACTGAGGGTCAGGAAAGCAATAACACCATATCGAAACCGAGACACAAAAGAGCCATAGCCGATACAAGGTGACCATGTGAACAACTTGTAATTAACTATGTTTGGGGTAAGACCACATCATTTACTTTCGACCTATGCGCTGTCATAAATTGCGGGGGGAAATAGCTCATGGAGGGGGTACGAGGTATATGTATGTATGGACGGGAATATGGACAATGTTTGTAAGGCGTACCAGTCTAGGCAAACCCACAGGGGCGAATGGTGTCCGTCATGGAATAAGGTAATAGCATATACCGGTGGTTGGACCCCGAAAGAACCCATAGCAAATATACCATTCCTCTATTGTCTGGCGACCAATTCGTGGATGACAACGATGATTGTGATGATGTGTGACCACTTTCAGTGGTCAAGAGAGGGACTGAAGGATTTTTATTGTGATTTTTATTGTGGTTTAAACGTGCTTTTACATTTAATATGCTTTATGATTTCATTATTGATCACTAACTGTGCATAATATGTTGAAAATATAACCAGTGTGTGAGTTGAGTTAAGGGCTGATTTTGAGTGAACTTTCTGTACCAGAATAATATGTGTGTGTGTGTAAAGATCAGATTACGCAGAGCTCGTCGGAGTTTGGGGAGGTATGGGGTCTCCACAAATGGTCAGGAAAAACAGTGTGAGCTGGTTGGCTGAGGCAGAACAAAGTAGAGAAATCGGATTGGACGTGTTCCCAGGATTCCACGTCCGAGAAAGGACATCAGCTTCTCGGACTAAGAAAAGATATCATAAATATTCAATTCAATTTTCAATTCAATTTTATTTATATAGCGCTTTTCACAATTTGCATTGTTCCAAAGCAGCTTTACAGGGGAAAACAAAAAACCCAAGAAAGGGTAAAACACACTACATGGTGTGTTATATAGTAAATCCAATTATTCTAGTAAATAGTATCTAATGTCAGCATCTCCTGGTGGTTTATTAAGCATATTTGCTTTAAGTGAATGCTTGGCTGAAAAGATGTGTCTTTAATCTAGATTTAAATTGGGCGAGTGTAGCAAAGTTCGTTAGAAGGGAAGGAAGGAGGCGGGAACCGGCGAACATTCAAACATAAAAACTTTAATTAAATAAACAATAAACACGGAAGTAACCGGCAGCCACCTCACGGTAGACTGCCGGCCATAAAACATACACAAACTAAACATATGTCCGGGCCCGGTCCTCTCTCGTCAACAGTCCTGCCGAACATCCATTTAAGCTCCCAATCTCCTCCGTGATAAGATGCGGGACCGGTGCGCGCACAGCTGCTTGCACTTATCACTCACGCCACCGGCCCCGCGTCACGGCTCTCGTCCCGCCTTCCTCACCACATACCCCCATCACCCCTTACAGGCCGGGGGGCACCACCGAGACTGTACCTACCCCCCCCGGGGAGCCAGTCTCGGAGTCCGCGGCGCCTGGGGGTATGCACCGGCGAGACGAAAGAACGGAGACGGGAGCCCCCGGAGCGACAGGGACGAGAGAGGGGAGAGAGGAAAAGAAAAAAAAATTGTCCGGTTCCCTGACAAGCTGTCGCTCGGTCCTCAGCCAGCCGAGAAACTCTTCCTCGCGGTGCCATGCGATGGTACTGGACGCTCGGTGGACGGCTCGATCCTCCTCCGCCCCCTGGCGGCCGGCGATGGCCCTCCAGCTGAGGGCAGCTGGTCCTCCGTTCCCTGCTCCTCCCCATCATGGCGGCTGGCAGCAGGCTCGGCCCACGGCGAACGGGCCTTGGCTCCCTCCTGGACGGCAGCCACCCCACCTCGACCCAGGAGCACGGCAGCGAGGTCCTCGTCCCATCCGACTTCTTGATCCAGCACCACCGCCTCGGGCAGCCACTCGCGGACTTCCCCCGTCCGCGCTGCCCGAACTCCTCAGCACCGCGATCACCCTCGGCAGCGAGGGCTCTTTGACAGCATGTCCCTCCTTCCTCCCGGGTTTCGGCACCAATGTAGCAAAGTTCCATAGAAGGGAAGGAAGGAGGCGGGAACCGGCGAACATTCAAACATAAAAACTTTAATTAAATAAACAATAAACACGGAAGTAACCGGCAGCCACCTCACGGTAGACTGCCGGCCATAAAACATACACAAACTAAACATATGTCCGGGCCCGGTCCTCTCTCGTCAACAGTCCTGCCGAACATCCATTTAAGCTCCCAATCTCCTCCGTGATAAGATGCGGGACCGGTGCGCGCACAGCTGCTTGCACTTATCACTCACGCCACCGGCCCCGCGTCACGGCTCTCGTCCCGCCTTCCTCACCACAGCGAGTGTGTCTGATCTTCTAATAGTGTCGGGAAGGCTTTTCCCGGGTTTTGGTGCAACGTATGAGAAAGCTCGGCCCCCTTTGGGGGGTTTTTTTTTTTTTGGTTTTTTTAGGAGGTTCTTTTTTTTGGGTTTTTGGGGGGGGGGGGGGGGGGGGGGTGGGGGGGGTTTGGGTGGGGGGGGGGGGGTTAATCTTTTTTTTTTTTTGTGATTTAATGAAATTTTATTTTAATTAAATTTTTTGTGGGGGGGGGGGGGGGGTGTTTTAATTTGGGTGGTGTTGTGTTGTTTTTTGTGGTTGGGTTGGGTTGTTGGGGGTGTTTTTTTTTTAATTTTTTTTTTTTTTTTTGTTGGTGGGGGAAAACCAAAAGATTTTTATTTTTTTGGGTTTAAATTAATTTTTCGGGAAAAAAAAAAAATTTTTTTTTTTTTTTTTTTTTGGGGGAAAAATGTTTTTTTTTGGTGTTTTGTGTTTTGTTGCTGTCTAATATAACGCCTAGATCTTTTACTGTATTTGTTGGAGTAACGGTACATCCTTCAATTTGCAGTTTATAATCAGAAATATTCGGTTTGCGTGTCTTTGGTCCGATAAGTAGTATTTCTGTTTTATTAGAATTTAAAAGAAGGAAATTACAGGTCATCCAATGTTGTATATCTTTAATGCACTCTGCCAATTTGGATAGCTGGGAGGAATCATCTGGTTTTGATGAGATATATAGCTGAGTATCATCTGCATAGCAGTGGAAGCTAATTCCATGTTTTTTAATAATGTTTCCGAGGGGAAGCATGTATATGGAGAACAGCACGGGTCCCAGAACCGATCCCTGAGGTAATCCATAATTTACTTGCGTTAGATTGGATGATTCCCCATTTAAATGGACAAATTGATGTCTTTCTGACAAGTAAGATCTAAACCACTGTAGTGCCTGTCCCTCAATACCGGTATAATTGTGTAAGCGATCTAGAAGTATATTGTGGTCTACGGTATCGAACGCAGCACTAAGGTCAAGCAGGACCAAGAGTGAGATGTTACCTTTATCTGATGCTATAAGCAGGTCGTTTGTAATTTTAACGAGCGCAGTTTCTGTGCTATGATGCGATCTAAAGCCTGACTGAAATTTTCCGTGCATGTTGTTATTTTGTAAGAAAGAGCACAACTGAGTGCACACTACTTTTTCTAGTATTTTAGACAGGTATGGGAGATTTGAAATCGGTCTATAGTTTCCAAGTTCATTTGGATCTAAGTTTGGTTTCTTGATTAGAGGCTTAATGACGGCCATTTTAAAGGGTCCTGGGACATGGCCTAGATTAATTGACGAGTTGATCAGTGGCGGCCGGCCAATAGAGGGCGCTAGGGCGCCGCCCCCTTAAGCCACAAAAAAAAAAAATTTAAAACAATTAAAACAAAAATAGTAATAATAATGAGAAAAACATCAGTATGTCAATATTTGTGTGTTTTAAATATGGAATGCACCCAGTAATACATGTAAAATATGATACAAAATCATATTTGCAACCTTTCCTCTGCCTGTCTGACCGCTTCATCAGCTCTGGGGCGATAGAGAAAGCGCCCCAAGGAGGCGGGTCTATGTAGCAGTTAAGCCAATTGCTAATTTAAGATATGAATGTATGACATAAAATTTAGCCAATTAGCGTTCTTAAATAGAATCCAAGAAGGGCGATCATTTTATCGCCCCAAGCCCTGATAAAATAAGGACTGGGCTCTAGGGGCGCCATTTTTACTAAACGACAATGGCGAGCGCGGACGTTACTCCTCCAAGACCCAAACTCGGTGAAATCTCTCCTCCAAGATCCGTTTGAGAGGAGAACTTTGTCGGAGAAAGTTCGGGTGAAAGAGCTGGGCCCAGATCAACCTGACCTCTCAATCAAACAGCAGGCTAGCGAAAAAGGGAAGCAGTATATTTCTTTGTATATAGTTGACCTTAGCATAAAAATCATTCAGTTATATATGGTACTCTAAAAAATGTTAATAGTGTGTTTGCTAATATTACTGTATATATGTTTTGTATCAATTAATTGTTGCAGTTCTGGAGCACATTAACAATTAGTTACATTTAGTTTGATCATAAAATACTTTATGCTATTCTTCCAGTCAAAGGTTTGAGTTCAGCCACTTGATATCCATTTCTATATTATACATCCTTTATACAGTGTAAGAATTCCTATAAACTTTATAATAATTTAATGTTATTGTCCACTTTCCACTCTGTTCTGACAGCATGCATATTGTGTTGCCTATTTACTACCAATGGCACCAACAGCCTTTCCAAAAGATGTTACTTATATGTAGAAATAGTCAATTGTTTACAAGTTCAGTTTAAATGCAAATAAAAGGCTTGTGTTTGTGCATCATGATGTTTATGTTTTTGTGTACGAATGCCTCAACTTTTTAATATTGGCATTAAATAATTACTGACTATTTCACTGAGCACTGCTGTCCTGCAGTTTGTGTTAAATTTTATTGCGATGGTTACGGAAACAAAAAAATATGGCACAACCCCACCGAGATTTTTTTTCACCCGCCGCCGCTGGAGTTGATAATGTTATAAATGGGCTCAATTGCAACAGGTAGTAGCTCTTTTAATAGTTTAGTTGGTATGGGGTCTAATAAGCAAGTTGTAGGTTTAGAAGTTGCGATAAGTTTAGTTAAATCTTCCTGTTTTATAGGTGTAAAACGTTGGAGCCTTTGTTTTGGAGCGATGGTTGGTGCTAATTCATAGGACAGATTTGGAGGTTGAGTTTTTACAATTTTGTCACGAATGTTTTCGATTTTTTCTGTAAAGAATTTCATGAATTCATTGCTACCGAGGTGCGGCGGAATAGCCAGGTCAGGTGGTGTCTGTTTATTTGTTAATTTAGCGACTGTGCTAAATAGAAACCTTGGATTGTTTTTGTTGGTTTCTATGAGGTTACGAAGGTGCTCAGCCTTTGCTGCTTTTAGTGCCTTTTTATAACAATTTGCACTCTCTTTCCACGCCATTTTAAAGACTTCTAATTGAGATTTTTTCCATTTGCGCTCTAGATTGCGAGTTTCTCTTTTTAGGGCGCGAGTGGTGCTATTGTACCATGGTGCAATATTTTTCTCATTAATCTTTTTTGACTTCGTAGGTGCAACAGCTTCTAATGTATTAGAGAAAATAGTACCCAATTTCCTGGTCATGACATCGAGCGATTCTTTATTTATTGGTATGGTTATTAAAGGAGTCAGATCTGGCAAGCTCTTTGCGAAGCTATCTTTAGTAGCGGAGGTGATTGTTCTACCCTGTCGATAACGAGTTAAAGGGCTGATTCCTGGCGTGCGCAAAGTACCCGTTATAAGATAGTGATCGGTGACATCGTCGCTTTGAGGCATAATATCTATATTGGTTAGATCGGCTCCGTGAGATATAATCAGGTCTAGTGTATGATTAAATCGATGAGTGGGTCCTTTAATGTGTTGTATTACCCCAAAAGATTGTAGTAGTTCTGTAAACTCCAGTGCTAATGCATCGGTAGCGCTATCTACGTGGATATTAAAATCTCCGACAATTAGTATTTTATCAACGTTAACCAATAGGTCCGATAGGAAGTCCGCAAACTCTTTCAGAAAATCAGTATAAGGACCCGGGGGTCTATACACCGTAGCCATTGTAAAAGAAAGCAAAGGTTTTTTACTTCTGTAAGGAATAATTATGTTCTACGCAATCACTTCAAATGATTTAAATTTATGCTCTGTTCTCTGAGTTACAGTAAGAACATTTCTAAATATTGTAGCGACGCCGCCACCCCGACCAACCGGGCGTGGCTCATGCATATAACAGTAACTTGGTGGGGTACACTCATTTAGGCCGAAATATTCATTTGGTTTAAGCCAGGTCTCGGTAAGACAGAGTATATCAAAACTGTTGTCCGTGATCATTTCATTTATAATTACTGCCTTTGAATTTAGTGATCTAATATTAAGTAGGCCGAACTTTATAAATTGGTTTTGGTTGTTTATTACATTGTCTTCAGGTTTAATCACGATCAGATTTTTTCTCTCACTTTTGCCAGAAATTTTACTTTGTGGTATTATTCGGGGGACACATATAGTCTCTATATATTTGGAAGCAGTAACATTTATAGCAGTTGAGGCGCACATACTATGGTTAAAGTTTTTACTTACCTGAGGGGGACTTACCTGTGGAAGACATAGTCAACCGGTGCGTAGCGCCTTCGAGATGTTGTCTGACAGGAGAGCCGCTCCGATGCTGCTGGGGTGCAGGCCGTCGGGGCGGAAGAGCCTAGGTCGCTCCCAGAACAGATCAAAATTATTTACAAAGAGCAGCTTCTGTTCAATACACCATGACATCAACCATTGGTTAAGCGAAAAAAGTCTACTGAACTTATCATTCCCTCGTCGGTAGGTAGGCAGCGGTCCTGATACGATAATCCTCGCTGTGGGCGATGCGTTGCGTACCGTCTCGATCAGACTCCTGAAGTCCCTCTTCAGGACCTCCGACTGCCGCATTCTGACGTCGTTCACTCCCGCGTGCAGCACGACAGCTTCAACGTTAGCGTTGTCCTTCAGGATCGCAGGTACCTGCGCAGACACATCAAGAACACGAGCGCCGGGAAAACAGTGAGTGCGCACCTTACCTTTAGTAGATGTAGCGCGTATGTTCCGGACGATCGAGTCTCCGATGATCACAGCGTTGCATTCGGTCTCGCAGAGGGCGGCAAAGCGGTTCCTGGTCTGGATCTCAAAGACCGGTGGCCGCAGCTGAGTCATCTCACCGGTCCTGGCTAGCGCCTTTCGCCGTTGATGTGCCGGTGCGGGGGTGAAGTTCATTTGGGCTGGCCGTGTTCTCGTAGCCTGGGCTCTGTGCAGAGAAACACGCTGAGTAGAAGTGGAAGAAGTATTATAATCGCGATGAAAACTTACCGCGGATTTGCGAGCTTCAGCACGGGGTGTTTCCAGCGCTGTTATACGTTCTCGCAGCCGTGTTTGCTTCTCAAGTAAATCCTGGATCTGCTTCTCCACAGCCTCCAATTCCGACTGTAGCGCAAGCGTTTCCTCATCTGCACTCAAAGGTACAAACACGTCTGAAGCATTAGCATTAGCCATTAGCGATGTAGTAATGAGAACAGCGAGTTAAGCAGTATGCAAGCTGGTAATGCTAATAGCCTAGGGGCTAACACAGAATGATCCGATACAAATAATTTATCAGTACGTTTAACAACGATATTTGTTTATGCTATGCTTAAGGATAGGTTTCACTCTCGCTTAATAACAATTTAAGACACAATTCTTCAAGATGTAACAAGAATTATTAGATTTGAAAGAGCTCCCGCTCAAACCACGCGCTCTCAGTAAACTCTCCGCAAACTCGTATCAAACAGGAAATTACGTTATTGAAGTTCCTTCAGGGTTCGAGCTGCCGATGACCACTCAAAGCTGTTTCTAGTGGGGGTCAATGCGGAGAGGGGGGGTCACCTGTCCGAAGTTCCTGATGAATCGCCGATAAAAATTGGCGAAACCCAGGAACTTTTGAACCCCCTTGCGCGAGACCGTTGTCGGCCAATCGGAGATGGCCCTTACCTTCGAAGGGTCCATGCGAACTCCCTCATCCGAGATGATGTGACCCAAGAATGAAACTGACCGGGCATGGAACTCGCATTTCTCCATCTTGACGTACAGCTGGTTCTCAAGCAGCCGTTGGAGCACTTGTTTGACATGACGGACATGCATCTGGAGGGAAGTAGAAAATATAAGAATGTCATCCAGATACACAAAGGTGAACCTGTCGATCATGTCACGAAGAACATCAGTGCTTGGAAAACAGCCGGAGCATTAGACAACCCAAAGGGAAGGACCAAATACTCAAAATGCCCCGTGGGGGTGTTAAAGGCTGTCTTCCATTCGTCCCCCTCTCTTATCCGGACCAGATGGTAAGCGTTGCGAAGGTCCAACTTTGTGAAGATCTTCGCCCCCTGCAGGAGTTCAAAGGCTGAAGACATAAGTGGTAACGGATACCGATTCTTAACAGTTATGTCGTTCAGACCTCTGAAGTCAATGCAGGGGCGAAGCGAACCATCCTTCTTCACAAAGAAGAACCCTGCACCGGCCGGAGATGAGGAGCGACAAATGATATTGGCTGCAAGAGACTCGCTCAAATATTTCTCCATGGCCACCCGTTCAGAGGCTGACAGGGAGAAAAGCTGTCCGCGAGGTGGAGAGGAACCGGGGAGAAGATCTATGGCACAGTCGTAGGGTCGGTGTGGGGGAAGAGAAGAGGCCCGGGACTTGCTGAAGACTGCTCTCAAATCATGATACTCCACAGGAACCCGGGATAGATCGACCTTTTCCTCCTGAAATGGCGGAAGGGAAGAGAGGGGGAAACAAGCAGAAACAAGACAATGGGCATGACAAAATAAACTCCATCCTGACAGCGATAGAGCCAGGGATGGCCAAATACTATGGGCGCTGCGGGGGGACCTAAAAATAAAAAACGAACTCCTTCCTATAGTTACCTGATGTGACCACATTCAAGGGAGCAGTGAGAGAGTCTATTGTCTGCAGAACTCTGCCACCAAGAGCACGGACAGTGATGGGTGGGTGAAACTGCCGAATAGGAAGACCCCTCTTACTGGCCCAGGTCTCATCCACAAAATTGCCCTCTGCCCTAGAGTCCAACAGCGCCGACTCGTTAAAGGAAGAGCCGCCACAATTGAGTGTTACCGGAAGAAGAGTTCGAGAGCAGCTTGAGGGGGAGACTGAAGTACCGCTCGCCAGGATCTCCCTATCTACCGGCGAGCGTTGGCTTTTAACGGGCAAGTAGAAGCCTGATGACCTTGGCCCCCGCAATAGAGACACAGTCCTTCATTTAGCCGACGAAGTTTCTCCTTGGCCGGAAGCCGCAGCCTACCCTAGCTGCATGGGCTCTGAAGTATCAGTGTTATCGGTGAAAGCCACCGCAGGGGACTTGAGAGACGGAAATGTGAATGAAGGTCTGGTTGAGGTCCTAACCTGGCGTCGAGACGAATTGCCAGGGCTAAGAGATCATCTAACCGCCCCGGAGGATCACGAGCATAAATCTCGTCTTTAATGTCACTGACCAACCCCTCAAGAAAACGTGCAGAAGTGCCTCTAGATTCCACTGACTGGTTTCCGCCAGAGTGCAAAATTCGATGGCGTAGTCTTCTACTGATCAATTCCCCTGCCGGAGAGCTGCTAGGAGTCTGGAAGCTTCTTTACCGAACACAGAGCGATCAAAGACCTTAATCATTTCCTCCTTGAAGTCTTCAAAGTTGACCTGAACACCAGAGTGGGCTGTCCACCATGCCGCGCCCCAATCGCGGGCACGACCGGACAGGAGTGAAATGACAAACGCCACCCTAGATCTCTGTGAGCCGTATGTGATCGGTTGAAGAGAAAAAACAACTTCACATTGAATAATGAAGGCTCTGCATAAGGTGGGCTCACCATCATATGGAAGAGGGTTGTTTATGTGGGGGTTCGTGGGCTCGCTCAGAGCTGGCGGGGATGACAGGGGGCTCAGAAAGTTGGAAATGCTCCATCCGGGTATTGAGGTCAGCTACCTGGTGGGACAACGTCTCAAGAATCTGCTGGGTAGCGACTAAGCCTTCTTGGTGATGGCCCAACAAGACCCCTTGTCTCCCTTGCCAAGCCACATCAGCTGTGCACATGGAAAGGCGAGTGAGAAAGTGAAGGGAGATCAAACCCGGGACCTGACAGTTGGGTACAAAAGCTCAAGGGGCGTTAATACGGTCACGTTTTCAAAGCATCTCACAAATGGATGCACCATCTAAATTTTTTTTCAATTTGAAAAAAAACAGTCAAAGTCGTATTATTCATTCATTACACTCTGACACAGGGAAAGAACTTACTGAGCCTAGTGAAATACGCAAACATGCTGTTGATTTCTATTCAATTTTGTATGAATGTTAACTGACTCATGGAGAAGATAATAGAAAAATAAATAGACTATTTTCTTAATGATCTTTCAAAAAATGAGGAAGAGTCAAAGATTAAGCTTGAAAACATTTTGTCACAAAATGAATTGTATACCTCTATGATGAGTATGGAAAATGGAAAGACTCCTGGAATTGATGGGATTCCTGTTGATTTTTATAAAATGTTATGGCCAGTGATCGGTGAAGATTTATTTTTAGTTCTAAATGACAGTATGAATAAAGGAATGTTACCATTAAGCTGTAGAAGAGTGGTTATTACTTTGTTGCCCAAGAAGGGAGATCCCCAAAATATAAGCAACTAGAGACCGATATCTCTTTTATGTGCAGATTATAAAATTGTATCAAAGGCTTTAGCTACCAGGTTAATCAAGTCCTGGGTCAAGTTATACATTCTGATCAGAACTATTGTATTCCCAATAGGTCAATCATTGATTACATCTCATTGGTCAGAGATGTTAGGGAGGTTGTAAGGCTTTTTGGTGTTAATGGTGGTCTAATTTCATTAGACCAAGAAAAAGCCTTTGACCGTGTAGAGCATACATATTTGAAAGATGTTTTAGAAGCTTTTGGTTTTAGTCAGGTTTTTATAAATATGATTGGGGCCATGTATTGTGACATTGAGAGTGTCCTCAAAGTCAATGGTGGTTTGAGTGCTCCTTTTAAGATTCAGAGGGGAGTTAGATAGGGATGTGCCATGTCAGGCATGCTATATTCCCTGGCTATTGAACCTCTGCTTCAAAAATTAAGTTGAGTGGTTTTACTGTACCATACTGTAATGTCAAGTTGCACCTTTCTGCCTATGCAGACGATGTAGTTGTGTTTATATCTAGTGCTGATGATATTGAAAAATTGAAGATTATAGTAGTTTTAAAAGAATGTCTTCTGCAAAAGAAGTTGTGCTCATGTTAACGCCACCTGTACAGCGGATGCTTTCGCCAAGTAAGAAAGAAGCCGAAACTAAAGAGAATGAGTGAGGCAGAAAAATGCGTAGGTACGTCTGACAAGAACCCCGATGTTGTTTTATTACCAAAGAGAGGATCTTATTCCAGAGTGTGGGCTTTTTTCGGATACAAACCAGATGATACTACTCAGCAAACCATATACTCCAAGCAATGTTTAGCCATTGTTTCTGCACCAACGAGTAACACCACCAATCTGCTAAATCACCTCAAACGTCATCATTTTCTACAGTATGAGATGGTACAGGGGAAAAACTTCTCGATCACAAAGTACCAGCGAGCACTCAAAACAAACGCCAATTAAAGCAAAATTATTCAATGCAACACCATACCCATCAACCTCTCCGAGGCACAAAGAAATAACGGATGCAATCGCATTCCACTTGGCTAAAGACATGGCTCCCGTGACTATAGTTGAAAAAGACAGGTTTAAAAGACTGATTCAAACACTTGATAAGCGCTATTGTGTGCCCTCTCATAATTATTTTTCACACGTGGCAATCCCTGCTCTGTGCAATAAATGTTGTGAAACAGTTGAAACGGAATTGGGAGATGTGAAGAATTTCGCAGCAACTTCTGATTTATGGTATAGCTTAACGGTCCACTTCATTACTGCAGATATTGAGATGAGAAGTAGGTGTCTACAAACTGGGTTTTTCCCCGAGGACCACACTGGTTAAGCTTTGGCGCAGGGATTAAGGGATGCTCTCATGGATGAGGAAAATCTTGTATGTATTACAACTGACAATGGGAGCAACATTGTAAAGGCCACATCTTTAAATGATTGGACACGACTGCAGTGTTTTGGCCATAGGCTTCATCTTGCAATAGGTGAGTTTAACAAACATAAGTATTGTCTTGTTTTGAGATTTTTTAAAATAAATTTAATCAATGCTTAGTCATTTAAATACAGTAGCAACTAGCAAGGCATGTGTGTTAGTTTTTTAATAATACTTAAACATTTACATTTTAAAAGTTAAATTAAAAAAATATAACAAGATTCTTAATAAGGATTATTAGTTCATGAAACTATTGTTTTCACCATCTAGTGGCATCTTTAATAATAGTCTTTTTCTCTCTTTAAAATTTGAGTGATCAAAAAGACTTGAATGTGAAAATAACTTAAGCAAGCTACAACAAAATTACATTAGTTGTGCATCTAATTTAGCATTATTATGCTTCATGCAGTTAACTATAACTGCGTATTTAGCAATTCCAGATTTTAATCAACAGAAGTATACCAAATGACTTGAGACTTGTTAACTGAAATTGTTTTCTGATTTATTTTCTAGAACATGCAATGAAGGTGTCACGAAACAGGTAGGCGAGAGAAGAACCCAAGCGCAGGCAGCAATAAGGGGTAACACAGATTTTAATAAAGTAAAACAGAAAACAAATACCCACGAGGGAGTAAAATCCAGGGGATAACAAAGACAGCAAAAAACAGGAACGAAAAGATCGGGATTGGAGGCCTCAAACGAGGACCCCCAGGATTCCAGTCTCCCTCACTTGTCAGTGAGACTGGGCGGTTGTGGCGAGACTGCAGGGGTTGGGGTGTGGTGCGTGGCAATGCCCACATTCCTGATCTGCAGAGGACCACTCTCGGGTATCCCAACCAGCGGAGATGAGTAAAAGGAGTTCGATGAGGTCGTGGACCACGAACGACCTGTAGCAGCATCCCACACAGCATCGAAATCCAACGGTCTCATCTCCAAGCGAGAGAAGAGCTCTCTGAGACCGGTGTTAAACAGCACCGCCAGCTCCTCCTCCCCGAAGACACCCTGTCCTGCGATGTCCAGGAACCTCTCCACATAATCATCCAGAGTCTCACTTCCCTGGCGAAGGCTGCAGAGGCGGCGGGCCAAGCTAGACCGGCCAGTGTCCATGCTGCCGCTGGGTTCTGTTTTGGCTCGTTTGTTCTGTCACGGAACGTGGTGGGTGAGAGAAGAACCCAAGCGCAGGCAGCAATACGGGGTAACACAGATTTTAATAAAAGGGAACAAAAACACAAAACAAAAACCCACAATTAGGTAAAATACAGGGGATAACAAAGACCGCAAAAACAGGAACGAAAAACTCACGGCGGGTAACCAGCTGTAACAAAAAGGACGGTAACGCTGGGACACAGCGTAGGGACAAATCCTCAATAGAGCAGTTACACAGAGCATAGAGTTACCGAGAGGTACGAGAACAAACGAGCACAAGACAATAGACAAGAGGGTATTATATAGGGAGACTAACAAAGAAGATAACGATGGGCAGGTGTGGGTAATGAGACACAGGAGGAAAGCAATACTAGAAACGAGAGGGGCGGGGCCAAATGATGAGACAGGAGAGAACGCATATTATGTCCTGATTGACAATAATATGTTTCTCTCCACATAAAACACGTGGGTCTGTCATGATTCTGCCCCTAGACCAGAAAATCAAGACAAGAGAAGGCAGAATCATTACGCCTCACAAAATTTTGTTCTGCTTATTGTTCTTAACATTAAAATAGCAGAACTTTTCTTGGGTATCTGTTTGGGGAGGGAGCATCATCAGTGGAACACCTCGGGGGTTTCCCCTTGTGCGGTCCGTATAATCTCAGTCTACCTGTGCGCAACGCTCATGAGCACAGGCAATGTGCTTCTCTCCGTGAACATTACAGGTATGATGATTTTTATTGCCTAAAAGCATAATGATCGCTCTCTAAGTGTGATTTTGAGTGCGTTTCGTCATTTGAGCATGTTAGTTGTGATAAAGTAGTAATATGATTTTACGAAAATTATCATGGTGCTAACTGATTCGTCTGATATGTTTAGTGTGTACAAGAGGGAGAGAAGCTGATACCCCTTTGATCCACTGATGATCATTATTTGTTACAGATAAAAAAATAAACTCTTGGATCTCATTACTGGGTGGTTGTGTGGTCTTTTGTGTTCGGGAGTCCGTTCCAAACATGCTACACAGCTACATGCAAACAAACATATCTCTTACCTTCAATTTGGTCTTTTCATTTTTCCAGATTTGGGACATTTCAAACTAATCTATAGAGAGTACCTCGTCCAGATGGGTCTCAATGTATCGTCTCACAACAATTAGCATAAAAATATAAATTCATAACCTTTGAATAAAAAGTACAGGTCATGCATGGATAACGTCTCGGTTACATATGTAACCTCTGTTCCCTGATGGAGGGAACGAGACATTGTGTCGAACCGACAGATGGGGTTTGACTTGAGAACCTATCATCTTCTGACTAGTTTTGAAAAGACCAATGAAATTTGCATGCCGGACTCCGTCCCGGATATCCGGGTACAAAGGGAAGACAGCGTGCTGCATTCATTCACCTATTGTGCTGAGGAGCTAGTGGAGGCAGAGGCGGAGAGAGTGGCAGAGGCTAGTGGAGGCAGAGAGAGTGGCAGAGGCTAGTGGAGGAAAAGGCGGAGAGAGTGCTAGAGGCTAGTGGAGGCAGAGGCGGAGAGAGTGGCAGAGGCTAGTGGAGGCAGAGGCGGAGAGAGTGGCAGAGGCTAGTGGACGGCAGAGGCGGAGAGAGCGACAGGAAGGCGGCGGGGTGGCAGAGGCTAGTGGAGGCAGAGGCAGAGAGTGGCAGAGGCTAGTGGAGGCAGAGGCGGAGAGAGTGGCAGAGGCTAGTGGAGGCAGAGGCGGAGAGAGTGGCAGAGGCTAGTGGAGGCAGAGGCGGAGAGAGTGCTAGAGGCTAGTGGAGGCAGAGGCGGAGAGAGTGGCAGAGGCTAGTGGAGGCAGAGGCTAGTGGAGGCAGAGGCTAGTGGAGGCAGAGGCTAGTGGAGGCAGAGGCTAGTGGAGGCAGAGGCTAGTGGAGGCAGAGGCTAGTGGAGGCAGAGGCGGAGAGAGTGGCAGAGGCTAGTGGAGGCAGAGGCGGAGAGAGTGGCAGAGGCTAGTGGAGGCAGAGGCGGAGAGAGTGGCAGAGGCTAGTGGAGGCAGAGGCGGAGAGAGTGGCAGAGGCTAGTGGAGGCAGAGGCTAGTGGAGGCAGAGGCTAGTGGAGGCAGAGGCGGAGAGAGTGGCAGAGGCTAGTGGAGGCAGAGGCTAGTGGAGGCAGAGGCGGAGAGAGTGGCAGAGGCGGGCGGAGAGAGTGGCAGAGGCGGAGAGAGGGCGGAGAGAGTGGCAGAGGCGGAGAGAGTGGCAGAGGCGGAGAGAGTGGCAGAGGCGGAGAGAGTGGCAGAGGCGGAGAGAGTGGCAGAGGCGGAGAGAGTGGCAGAGGCGGAGAGAGTGGCAGGGGGAGAGAGTGGCAGAGGCGGAGAGAGTGGCAGAGGCGGAGAGAGTGGCAGAGGCGGAGAGAGTGGCAGAGGCGGAGAGAGTGGCAGAGGCGGAGAGAGTGGCAGAGGCGGAGAGAGTGGCAGAGGCGGAGAGAGTGGCAGCGGCGGAGAGAGTGGAGCGGCGGAGAGAGTGGCAGCGGCGGAGAGAGTGGCAGCGGCGGAGAGAGTGGCAGCGGCGGAGAGAGTGGCAGCGGCGGAGAGAGTGGCAGCTGCGGAGAGAGTGGCAGAGGCTAGTGGAGTCAGAGGCTAGTGGAGGCAGAGGCTAGTGGAGGCAGAGGCGGAGAGAGTGGCAGAGGCTAGTGGAGGCAGAGGCGGAGAGAGTGGCAGAGGCTAGTGGAGGCAGAGGCGGAGAGAGTGGCAGAGGCTAGTGGAGGCAGAGGCGGAGAGAGTGGCAGAGGCTAGTGGAGGCAGAGGCGGAGAGAGTGGCAGAGGCTAGTGGAGGCAGAGGCGGAGAGAGTGGCAGAGGCTAGTGGAGGCAGAGGCGGAGAGAGTGGCAGAGGCTAGTGGAGGCAGAGGCGGAGAGAGTGGCAGAGGCTAGTGGAGGCAGAGGCTAGTGGAGGCAGAGGCGGAGAGAGTGGCAGAGGCTAGTGGAGAGGGGCGGAGAGAGTGGCAGAGGCTAGTGGAGGCAGAGGCGGAGAGAGTGGCAGAGGCTAGTGGAGGCAGAGGCGGAGAGAGTGGCAGAGGCTAGTGGAGGCAGCGGCGGAGAGAGTGGCAGCGGCGGAGAGAGTGGCAGCGGCGGAGAGAGTGGCAGCGGCGGAGAGAGTGGCAGAGGCGGAGAGAGTGGCAGAGGCTAGTGGAGGCAGAGGCTAGTGGAGGCAGAGGCGGAGAGAGTGGTAGAGGCTAGTGGAGGCAGAGGCGGAGAGAGTGGCAGAGGCTAGTGGAGGCAGAGGCGGAGAGAGTGGCAGAGGCTAGTGGAGGCAGAGGCGGAGAGAGTGGCAGAGGCTAGTGGAGGCAGAGGCTAGTGGAGGCAGAGGCTAGTGGAGGCAGAGGCGGAGAGAGTGGCAGAGGCTAGTGGAGGCAGAGGCTAGTGGAGGCAGAGGCTAGTGGAGGCAGAGGCTAGTGGAGACAGAGGCTAGTGGAGACAGAGGCGCAGAGAGTGGCAGAGGCTAGTGGAGGCAGAGGCGGAGAGAGTGGCAGAGGCTAGTGGAGGCAGAGGCGGAGAGAGTGGCAGAGGCTAGTGGAGGCAGAGGCGGAGAGAGTGGAAGAGGCTAGTGGAGGCAGAGGCGGAGAGAGTGGCAGAGGCGGAGAGAGTGGCAGAGGCGGAGAGAGTGGCAGAGGCTAGTGGAGGCAGAGGCGGAGAGAGTGGCAGAGGCTAGTGGAGGCAGAGGCGGAGAGAGTGGCAGAGGCTAGTGGAGGCAGAGGCGGAGAGAGTGGCAGAGGCTAGTGGAGGCAGAGGCGGAGAGAGTGGCAGAGGCTAGTGGAGGCAGAGGCTAGTGGAGGCAGAGGCGGAGAGAGTGGCAGAGGCTAGTGGAGGCAGAGGCGGAGAGAGTGGCAGAGGCTAGTGGAGGCAGAGGCTAGTGGAGGCAGAGGCGGAGAGAGTGGCAGAGGCTAGTGGAGGCAGAGGCGGAGAGAGTGGCAGAGGCTAGTGGAGGCAGAGGCTAGTGGAGGCAGAGGCGGAGATAGTGGCAGAGGCTAGTGGAGGCAGAGGCGGAGAGAGTGGCAGAGGCTAGTGGAGGCAGAGGCTAGTGGAGGCAGAGGCGGAGAGAGTGGCAGAGGCTAGTGGAGGCAGAGGCTAGTGGAGGCAGAGGCGGAGAGAGTGGCAGAGGCTAGTGGAGGCAGAGGCTGAGAGAGTGGCAGAGGCGGAGAGAGTGGCAGAGGCTAGTGGAGGAAAAGGCGGAGATAGTGGCAGAGGCTAGTGGAGGCAGAGGCGGAGAGAGTGGCAGAGGCTAGTGGAGGCAGAGGCTGAGAGAGTGGCAGAGGCTAGTGGAGGCAGAGGCTAGTGGAGGCAGAGGCGGAGAGAGTGGCAGAGGCTAGTGGAGGCAGAGGCGGAGAGAGTGGGAGAGGCTAGTGGAGGCAGAGGCGGAGAGAGTGGAAGAGGCTAGTGGAGGCAGAGGCGGAGAGAGTGGCAGAGGCGGAGAGAGTGGCAGAGGCTAGTGGAGGCAGAGGCGGAGAGAGTGGCAGAGGCTAAGAGCTTTTCTGTTTGCCTTTATCTTATGAGCAATTATTGGCATCTCCTCTATGTATGGTTTTAGATGGTCTATGCTGACCTTGGGGAGAACTTTGCTGCAGCTATTCATGACGTCAGCAGATTTCCCTTCAACTCTTGTCACTGTAAATGGTCCAAAGAAGTCAGGATCCAGTTTTTCACCTTTGCATTGCTGTGATCTTACATTCTGTCTCCACACAAGATCACCAGTGTTGTAACTGCACTGGATTTTTTCACGACTGTCCTGTTTTCTTTTCTCTGCTGCCTCCATATTTTGTTTCCATAAAACCTCAAATATTTGTTCCTGTTGTTTAATCCAGGAAAATAACCACTTCTGCAACCACTTCCAACACCTCAGTACCAACCTACACATAATAACCAAAAGTTGAACTTCAAATATTGGATCATCTGGACAAAGATAACAAAGCTTTGTACTTTCTCAAACCTGCTAGTGCTCTGGGATTTCTGAGGGGTCAATCCCAGACTTTCTTAGGGGACACCTAATAACAATTACCTCTGTTGCATTAATTTTCTCCACTATTAGTAAGGGGGACACAAACTCCTTTTAATACCCAAAATTTCACACACATCCAATTTATTTTGGGGACGTGAACTGATGGAAGAACTTGACTATGCACTTAGTGACCTCACTGGCTGACTTTTATTTAAGATGGGAGGCCTGGGGCCACTTTGTAAAAAAGATGTACTGATTTCCATTCTCAGTAGTGCTCAGCTTCCCTATAAGGTCCATGCCTACAAGCTCAAAAGGGCTTTTGACCTTAAGATGTATAAAAGAACGAATACAACTTTTTAAACACAAAAAACGAAATGTTTCATAATTAGAAATGTACATTGAACTGCATCATAAAATGTTTAGAAACTGTAGCAAAGTCTTTAAAAATGCATTTCACACCCAATTTTTAACCATTTTCCATTCCAGTATCGGGGTGTATTCCACAGTATTCTTTCTGTTGCATTCTTTTGACTGGCATACTGTACAACTGTAGACCTTCAGTATAACAAACATAATTCTGTTATTTTAGTTTCGTAAGTAAAAGTCCACAAAAGCTCACACTAAAACTGTGCCGATGAAGACGTACGGTCTGTCTTTATCATTTAATAGTAGTTTGGTTACACCTTATATTATATTTATATTATATACACAGATTCATCATTACCTACTTGCTTATCAACATGCAAATTTGTTTGTGTAAAGCACTTTCTGCAATACCTAACATCCTTTAATTCTATCCAATACCTAAACCTAATAACTATCTTATAAGCAGTAATAGAAGTTTACTGAAGCAAAAGTTGTAGTTAATAGTGAGAGTTTGTCCCATTCTAAAGTGTGAATAGTATTTTGTCCCACCGTCTATTTAAGTGAATGGAATACAGTTTTGAATCATCCAAAAGTATTGGTGTCAAAATATTTCAAACATAGTCCAAAAAATAAATACCATCTGGTGTGAATTCACACATTTGTGATCTACACTGGAGGGGAATAGTAAAAAAATTACTTTAAATTATGTTTATATTATTCTGTTAAACAGCATATGTGCATTAAAATGTTTACCATAATGTCAGAAATAAGTACCTATCCAAGCATCCATGACTAAAGTCATTCCGGACCAGTAGTATCTCTTGCAGATGGCATCCCTGGTTTTAACTGGGCCACAGTGAGCGCCAAATGAACTACAATGGAATTCTTGGAACACCTGGTCAGCAAGCCTCAGAACCACAAAGGACTTTCAGTCTCAGATTAGAATGCAGTCTCCCGGTGGTTTATTTAGCATATGTGCATTAATTGAATGCTTGGCTGTAAAGATGTGTCTTTAATCTAGATTTAAATTGGGCGAGTGTGTCTGATCCTCGATTAGAGTCGGGAAGGCTATTCAAGAGTTTAGGTGCTACGTATGAGAAAGCTTAGAAATTTAGAAAATTAAACATGAAATTAAACTTTTCTTAAGTATACCTAATAAAATAAACTATAATGGTGTCTACTGTTAGTGTAGTGGAAAGTCGTTCTTGTAGTTTAAAAAAATTGCTCAGACAAAGAGGGTCCAGGTGTCAAAAAGTTCAAGTTCATTTGCGCATGCCAAACAAAGTGAGATCTTCCCAAAGCATCTGAAAATGTTTACATTTATTTGGCAGACGCTTTTATCCAAAGCGACTTACAAGTAGTTTTATACAGTGGCACATTACTGCAGAGCAATCAGGGGTAAGGTGTCTTGCTCAAGGGCCCTTCAGTCATGACCTGCTGGCACTGAGATTAGAACCTTCTGATCACAAGCCCAACGCTCTAACCATTAGGCCACTTCTGACCCCCTACAGAAAATACAGTGTTCTTCAGCCCATATTTATAGTGAAACTAATGCAACTGATGTATTCCGTTACACCAATCAGGTAAATTCCCATTATCTCTTATTTTTAATAACCAATAACCCTGCATAAAGATCCCAGGCAACAGGATACGTGTTTAATCGTGGTTGGCGCATTATTATCACAAGTCAACCAATAAAGAATGAGGATTTCATAGACAAATATCTCATGTGCCCTTATTTGGACACTTTTCCGGGGTCTTCCGACTAAACATGATTTATCATTGGCTTTATAAGGCTTTATTAAAACTGATCTCACGGTTTAAGATAGTAATGTTTTTAGCGTAATAATGAGCAGCCTAGCGTCTTTGGCTTCATGCTGCAAGTTCAATTTAACTAAATTTGTCTACAAAAGTGTGTGTGGTGTACGTGCAGGTGTTCAAGTGTTCAAACAGTGTGTAAAAGTATTTATTTTGTAAATAATCATTAAACAGGTATACTGATTGTAACATTAAGTCATTAAATCATCTTTATAAATCATTCGATCACAATCATCTTTGAATAAATGTGGTTCCTGATTATATTACTAATACTCCCACATATTCTAATGTCCCTGTGAATACTTCTTAATACTAAAACAGATTATAACTGTGGTATATAATACTGCACCTTGCATGTGAAAGCATCATCAAATCATCTCAAAACAACCCAGAAATTACACAATATTAGGTGATGGATTTTATTGGGTATATTAAATCCTACACTGTACTGTAATGGTTTTAATGGAAAAGCTATTGATTCAGAATGGCATTGTAATGGAAAGCATTCAAATTTCTGTGATCGTTTCTATTAGGTTTCTATGTTTTTGTAAAACATTATTTGGGGTATTTTTAATATCTTTCATGTAATCAATGTCTTTATTAAGCCACATTTGATAGTACAGGTCATGTTAAGATGTTATGCATATCCAGTAAAGGATTAGAATAACGATCTACGCATTTCTAAACCACATTGTACATTAGATCAATATTACAAGATTTCGTGAGTAAATGAATCACACGTGATCAGCAAACTCACCGGGAAGAATGAAACCCTTCTTTTGATCACAAACCTTTCACCTTTTGTTGCTGATGCTGGATATTCAATTTTAGAAATGAAATTAACAACTTTGAATAGGTCGGGGTTCAATTTCAATGATTTAAAGGCAAATAAATCTGTATAGAATTTACACGCGGGATTACAAAAAGAGGAGAATGAATCTTGGAAATCTTAGTTAGCTCCATCTAGAGGCTGTTCAGGCATCTTTTTACTGGCCTGATTAGAAAATAAAATACTATACTAAATTATTACTTAATTGCAAATACATTTTCAATTCATTTCAAGATTATAGGATGCATTATGAGATTCGGTGACCGTGCTTAATGTGAGTTGGTGTTAACATCAGGTCCAAATGACTTAATGATATAAAATGTGTGAGATTAGACATCACCAGAGTGAATATATATACTGTCATCAAACGCCTCAAAAAACGTGTTATTCTTTGTAAAATAAGTAACCTTATACAGAAATAGTCATGATAATACAGAATGTAATCGGGTTTGTTTTATAAATGAAAGAGCATGTTGTGCACTGTTCAGTCGGCACTTCTGTTTCTCCTGAAGTCTGCTTCACGCATAAGAATTTTGATCTAATGTTGATCAGGTCGAACTGCCTTGTGCTTGTTAATGCCAGTGAGTTACAGTATGCACAGAAATGTCTTGATATTATTTTGCCACACTTCATTCTGAAACCCACATCAGATGTACATTTTCACTACATTTGACATGTATGCAAACTTGCATCAGTTATTAAGATTATAACAAACAGAGCAATTCCTCGCATCATCTGTGCTCGGGCCATACTTAACAACATCCCTTTATCAAAATTACCCTATAACTCACAGAAACCTTGAATCTTATAAATAAACTATTCAGAGCTAGTGAATGTTTTGACAGTAACTCGGTGCCAGAAGGACAATGCAATGGTTATGTTTAGTGCAGTTGTTTTAATAGAAAGAAAAAAGATACATTTCTAGTTTCAACATTATTTGTTCTTCAGACATTCTTCTTTAAAAGAAATGAAGTGACAGATTGTTTGGAAAATGAATGACATTTAGTTTTTGAAGGCTGAAAATGTGTCCATTTGAACAGTTTGATCATGAAGCCGCTTTGAGATCCTCATTTCTCTAGGACTGAAGTTTATAAGGCTTTAAAGATGTAGTTCCCAAAAGACAAGTGGGTCAATTACAAGAACCTAAAAGGTCATTAAGGTATCGCTAACCGTTCTGCAGCACACAACATTTGCAATTAGAACACAAAAAGTGCCCTTCCTTCATTTTTGAGCTTTCACCATTGGCATAAAATGCATCAAGGATCTGAGCAAAAATAAAATGATGATGCTGGCGTATTCTCATGTCATTTTTAATATGGCTGAAATTTCAGGTGAAATTTGACATTTTCACCGCACTCTACAAATGAATTGATTACTTAATAAATATTCATTGGTGGCGTTTCATATTTTTTTAACGTCACTCCAGATGTTGGTCTTGCTTCTGTAAAAATGGAAAACAAAATAACTTCAGCTAACAACTGCTTGCTTGAAAAGAATGTAATAAACATCTGTCCGTGCATCATTTGAAGGGTTCGTGACATTTTAAACATGCAGTGTTAATGTAACTTCATCTTCTGACGTGACAACCAGCCAATAGCAGGGCTTCTATCGATACATGCTGCCTTTCCAAACAGCGCGAGCGTGCAACGATATACGAAATAATCGTGTGTTCGAAGACCCGAATAATCCAGATCACGATTAGCGGGATTTGGGCATCTCGGATGTTTCATGTGATCTTGGATGAAGTAAGCGACGTACGAACAGCGGGCACCGGAACAGATGACCTCCACGTCACGCGCAGTGCTTCCGGGATCCCTACGTCAAACCGCAGTGACTAATGGGAGATGAGTTCTTTGCTCCCGTCAAGCTAGTTTGAAGATGCCGAACGAAACTACAAACCCCACGCAAACGGTGTACTCGTTCCCAGCGAAAAGCCCGATCAGTCCGATTCTTCGACAGATCGCGGGATCTCCTCTCTGCGGCTGTTGACGGGGAGAGGAGCGCAGAGGAGGTCATGGAGCTACATTAGACTCCTCCGGCCCTTCAGATCGTACAAATAGTCCAGCGGCCGCCAGTCAGGATTACAGGACACCGGGCGACGATGCGGCGCGGAAATAGACGGGTGTGAACAGAATACGTGAAGATGTCCGCGGAGCAGAAGCAGCAGCTCGAGCGGATGCGGGCGGAGATCGAGCGGCTCTCCCGGGAGCTCGGCGACACCACGCGAGAGAAGATCCAGGCGGCGGAGTACGGCCTGGCGGTGCTGGAGGAGAAACAGACGCTTAAACAACAGTACGACGAGCTGGAGGCCGAGTATGAGACCGTCCGCCAAGAGCTCGAGCAGCTGCGGGAGGTGAGAGGCTCGAACCGGCTGGTGGGATGATGTAGCGAGGTGTCATTTTGGTTCAAATGACACTTACAGCATATCGTGTACGTCATATGTATGCGAGGATGGCGGAGGTGATGTGAAGAAACGTCATTGTGTAGTTGTGCTATATGACGTCACGATGTACTTATATTGTGTTATTGTTCAGTTAACGTTATTTGCAGAAGAGTTTAACGTGCTTTCAAACTCGATTCACTGATGGATGTGTGAACATCCTGATAAAAGCCTCTAGAGGAGACGTCATACCTGATCTGTGCACCCTAATGAGAAGTATTCGTCGTGTTTAGCTGTGAAATGTGACGGGCGGCATTTGAATCTGTGCGGGAAGTTTCTGTCGCCGCCTTAACGGTCAAACGAGTTGCAACTTCCACAGGAATGCCGGGAATGCGGATGGAAGCCTCGGCTGTTGACTGTACTGACTCGTGCGGGGGCTCGGTGGCTTTATCAGATGTTCTGTGGGTATCGTGCCCGTCGTCACTAATGTCATCCCAACATCAACATGTTCAGATCATTTTCAGTTAGTCGTCTAAAAAAAACTTTTTTTTTGATGGTTTAGGAGCTTCATATCCAGTGGGACCTACATATCTGTCAGCCGGAGTCGCTACTCAATTTCTTCATGAGAGAAAGCTGACATATCATATCATATATTCCTGTTTTTAGATCGTAACAGTTGCCTCGTGATGTGTATGAGACTTTCTCTGTGAGAATTTGATTCAATTTGATGTATAAAGCAGTTTTCACAATGTGCAGTGTTCAAAGGCAGGCTTAAAGGACAAAAACACAGAAAAGGTCAAACACGGTACAGCTCGTGACAAGTGTGATCATTCCACTGAAGTAATGTTAACGGAATATCCTGAAGCGTGCAACTAATCTATATAACAGTCTTCGGTGAGCAAGCCAACACGGCCTTGTGATGAAGAACCTAAACTCTAATGCTAAACTTCCATCTCCATTTATTTATCATTGATGTGACAACAAGTAGTCCTTCTTTGCTCTTGGGTTGGGGAATTTCCTGAACTGGTGCTGAGATGGTCGCAAGAGGATGGCGCACGGGATGAGGATTTTATTTTGACAGACATTGCGATAAGTAGCTTCAGCTCGATATAGTCAATAGTTTTGGGCATTATTCAAATAGGAATGACTTCTATTGGTTCCCAGCTGCCTTATTACATCACATCAACAGAATCCATAAACCGGTCTTAACTTTAGTTTCCATGAAAACAAATACAACTCCCATTATAACCCTTGAATCAATGAAATGTTCTATTGTGTTAGTGAATTATTCAAAGAGTACAAAGGTTACATAGGCTGATTTATTTGTATTTAAGATTTTAAGACATTTTAGAAAATGTGTTGAATGTTTCATTTCATCCAAGTGATATTAGCAAAACCGTTAGACTTTACATTTGTTTGAAACGCGGAGCCAGGCGTGAGTTGACACAGGGTGTGCGCATGCGTCAAGTCTCGTCCATATTGCAAGATGCGCTTGTGGAGACTTGCGGTGTGGAGCCGTAAAAATGAACATTATGACACAGACTGTGTGTGCGATCTTCTGAATTAGAATTTTCTTTAATATTCATTTGCCTAAAACGATCGATCTGACACTGCAGACGTCACTCCTTTGGTTAGCAAGAATGCCACTTAAAGCGGGCTTGGAAAAGATGCGTCTCATGATTCGCAAATCGCAACGTCTCACATCGTGATTCGATCTCGATTAATCACACAGCCCTAATGAGCATGTGACGTTCATCTGGACCTGGCAAAATCTCTAGTTAGGGACTGGACAAAACCATTTGTTATTTGAAACTGAGTTCAGAATAAGCCATTTATCGGGACGCTCCGATCCACCTGTTTTGATTCCGATTCCAATACTTCCGTTTTCAGTTTTGGCTGATACGGAGTACCGATCCGATACTTAAGTAATAATTTTAAAGTGCTGAATTACTTAACGGAAACATGTTTTCTACTTTAACAGAAATGTAATCTAAATTTAGGGGTCAAAAGAATGTGTTTGTGAAGTCTCAGCTCAAAATACACCACAGATCTTTTAATATATAATGCTCAATTGCCCAGTTTTGCATGTGAGGAGAAACGTGCTGTTGTGGTGTATGTCTCTTTTAGTACAAATGAGCTGCTAGTCTCCTTAAAGCATTTAAAAACCAGCATCTCCATAAACTTACATCGCCTAGCAGACATATGATGTCAGATAGGGCCAATTGTCTACGATACTCGAACTAGAATTTTATTCAGTATCGACACCGATACAAATATCAGATCGGAGCATCCTTAATTCCTTGAGACCGTGATGAATCATTTCCATTCACAACAAGATTGAACGACAGGTGAATGCTCTTGTTAAATTTATGTGAAGTTATCTTTACATTTTGTTGTGGAAATTATCAAAAGTTTCCTTAATACACAATAAAATCATCATAAGACTAAATTAAAATGAGCCATTCGTTTTGCTTTAACACTACAAACAATAAAATATATAATTTTTCATACAAAATGACATGCATGTTTTCTGTTTGTGCAAATTAATTCAGTGCTAATATGTCAGGTGTATTCAGAGTTGAAAGTGTCTCTTTTCTGAGCACTTAAAGCTTCTCTGTAGGAGAATAAGTGTAAAAGAAATAGTTGAAACTGTAAGAAATAGTTGAGTCTATTTACTATCAAAGTATTGGCCAGTAAAACCGCTATTTTGGGGGAAAATTACAATACTTGCATTGTAGGGTGATTTAAGGAGCGCCCCTTAATTTTCTGTTTGCGCAAAAGATTTCAGTAAGGTGCTACAGTGCTCATAGTAAGAAAAGTTAGTCTGGAGCTGAGACAACATGTCTTAACACGTCAATTATTCATCACATAAGAAACAATGTGGTTTCAAATATCGAAATGGAAAATTGTGGACTAAAGAATTGAATTTTACATTCCTGTACAAATAGCCGAATTGGCTGAAATGAATTTGATTTTTAGAATCGATTGAAAAGTTGTGAAGGATAGCTATTGTGTCTGGTGCCGGTTAGCAGAGAATGAGACAATCAAATAGGAAGGAAATCTAATTCTCATTTTGGTGTTTATTTTAGGCAGCAATGCGATGGACACAAATATCCATCTTTGTTTTAATGCCATAGTTACATATGGTACATTATATCATGGCCTAACAAAGACTATTTACACCATCACTAAATGTGAGTGAAAATATCAGCAGGAATTCTGTTATTGGCACAATAATAAAGTTTTTATAATAAACGTAAGGTTAGCTTTATTTTTATTCATACCCGTAGGTAAATTTGTTTTGCAGTAGACAGAGACATACAATGACCAAAACACATTTAAAAAACAACACAATCACATGCTACCTAAAAACAATCTACATACTTAAAATCCACCATCCTACAATTGATTTAACACAGTTAAGGCAGCGGGAACCAAGTTATTTTTATACCGCTTTGTTTGCACTTTTACACATTTAAATGTGTTTATGCACCCTACACAGGGTCCCGTCCAGCTGTGGTGATTAGGGTTGGGTGATGTCTACAAAATTGGCATCAGACGATATCTACAGGGAAACATTGCGATGGGGTTAAAGTGAGGCACGTCTAGGCGCGAGCTGCACAGAGACACTTCGCCGATACAGCAAAAGCTGGAAAGTATAAAGTCAGGTGTGTGTCATCTGTACAGTACGAGCATTGATTGCAGTAGACACGTCTTTACGGCGTGCAAAGTCTGTTATCCGACCCCAACCTCAGCGAGACGTGTGATTTGACATCAAGATGGTGACTATCCCTTCTCAACCTTATGTGAACCGTAAACAAACTTTAAACAATTTTTACAACACTTAATGTTGTAACATAAACTTTAATAAATCTAGAAACTGTTTATGAACAAATGCCTACGTTTGAATACCTACCTTATAACAATCTCTCGGCATCTCATGGGTGGAGGTCGGCAGCGAGGGTCACGCAAAGAAAGTTGGAACATTAGTTGGAATTGCAGTGCCGGGCATTGCTGGCTCAACATTGTGATGTTTGTCCACTACATCATCATCCACTACTATAGTAGGAAAAAGCTAATCGTATATTTGTTGTTCTGTTGAGCACAAAGTGAGATATTTTAAAGAATTTAGGAACACAAACCGTTCTGGGGCACCTTGACTACCATTAAATTGTTCCTACAATGGTAGTCAATGATGTCACAGAATTGAAAATTGCTAACATTCTTCCAAATATCTATCTCTGTGTTCATCAGAACTGGTGCTATATAAAAAAATTTAATGAACGTAACCTTGGCGGGGAACAACTTTGACAACTTGAGGGCGCCCCCTAAGGTGATGGTATTGGAAACACTGTTTGATAGCATCAGGATTCATTGTGGAGAAGCGATGCTTTGACACAGATCATCCCTGAATCCATTCACAACTGTCTGCTCACGACCAGTGTTTGCAAATCTTGATACTCAGGCATGTGCATGTCATTGTCCTGGGATCTCTGCAGTGTCAGTGTAGATGCCTTCAGCTCTCTGCTGTAAAAGCAACCATTGGTTGAGCAAACACTTTTGCAAAGCAACTAAGTTCTCAATTGCAAAAGCGGGGTCATAAATATATGCCAGTTATAAAAAGTGACCTCTTATCCTTCCTCTGTTTTCAGGCTTTCGGACAGGCGCACTCCAACCACAGGAAGGTGGCGGCTGATGGCGAGAGTCGTGAGGAAACGCTCCTCCAGGAGTCTGCATGTAAGGAGGCGTATTACGAGCAGCGCATGCAAGAGCTACAGGCAGAAGTGCGGCAGACGCGTAACATCATGGCCAACAGCCAATCAGAGAATGAGCGCCTGGCCACCTTCAATCAGGAACTGAGAGAGGTCGGTTCAGAAATGTTGAAGTGTGTTTACGAACCTCTGAGCAGTTGCACGTCTAAACCTGAACACTAATGAATCCAATCATCAGTTAATGCTTCCCCTAGATGATGCAATGGGTATAGATTCTACGTAGGACGTAAGGCACATTTTACTTCACGAATGGTCTTATGACGGATTGTGTGTCCAGCTGGCACAGCAAATGACACATGCACTAGGCTGTGTTATCCTCCGCTTTTCCCATGAGACTTTTCAGCTCTGATGTGTTCAGTAACGATGGCGAGCATATTTTCCTCTGAACGTCTTAAAACAGTTGTGTAAATGAGTGGGTGTGAATAGGTGTGGAAATACCTCCACCCTACCCTCCAGCTCTACAGAGTGCCTGTGTTTGAAACGTCTGCATGTGAGACGAAAGCATGTGAATTTGTGCACAGTTGAACAGTTTATCCATATGGGATATAGAAGGGTGGAGAGGGAGATTAAATACAATCTCAAATAAGGCATACCAAGTTGTGTTCCTCATTGACTTTGTTGTATTGTACAGAACGGTCAGATGCTGGAGCTCCAGAGGTCACGCCTGCGTGATGATATTAAGGAGTTTAAGTTGAGGGAGTGTCGTCTTCTTCAGGACTACAGTGAACTAGAGGAGGAGAACATCACCCTGCAGAAACACGTCTCTGTCCTGAAAGAGAGCCAGGTTACCTTCATTAAATCATCAACTACTGTCACGAACGGCCTCTCGGACAGGGGCGATGTCTGTTGTATTGGTAAGCGCAGCTGATGTCAGCCTGATGTGTGTTGTAGGTCGAGTTCGAGGGTCTGAAGCATGAAATTCGTCGCCTGGAGGAGGACACCCAGTTTCTAAACAGCCAGCTGGAAGACGCCATCCGTCTGAAGGAGATCGCTGAGAGGCAGCTCGGAGAAGCCCTGGAAACCATCAAGACTGAGAGGGAGCAGAAGGCGAGAGATGGCTTTTGTTTTACCATCTAGAGTTTTGACGGGCTGCTAACAATAAAGCTCAATCCTAAAAGTGTGCCTTGCTGGTTTAAAAATCATAAGCTGCTAGTTGAGCTGTATGTGTTTTTCTTGATTCAGGCGGCCTTAAGAAAGGAGCTCTCCCAATACATGACCATCGGAGACTCGATGTACCACAGTCCTCTGAGCATCTCGCTCGATGGGCTGAAGTTCAGCGACGACATGGCGATCGAGCCCAACAACGACGATCGCATTTACCAGAACGCTTTCGAGAAAATCACCAACAGCGACGACAACCGTGTTTCCATGCCCAAAAAAGGAGAACGTTTCCATCCATCCTCCAGCCTGGTGGACAATCTGCTGAATGAGCTGAACATCTCTGAGATCCAGAAACTAAAACAACAACTGATACAGGTGACACATCACGCTGATTTGTTATTTTACCGTATTCTGTCAGTTTCTTTGAATCTAACGGTCTTCAAATTATAAGAAATAAAATATCGGAACGATACAGCCATGCAGGAACAAGGACAGCTCATGAAACTAGGCTGAATGGTCAAATGGAAAGCATTGTGACACTAACAGTTTACATATCACTGTGAATGTATTAGGAGCATTGAGTTCATTCCCCACCTCTGGCCAGACGGTCCAAGACTCTGTGTTTGATTGACCCACAGCTGGACTGCTCAAATCCAGATAGCGCTGCATTGACGCTGCAATCAGCTTGGCCATGTGTCAGGACGTGAGTTTAAAGCGCTACTTCACCCAAAATAGAAAATTCTGTTATCATTAACTCACCCTCAGATTGTTCCAAACCTTTATACATGCCTTTGTTCTGCTAAACATAGGGCTGGGCGATATGGCTTAAAAAAAAATCTCCGATTTTTTCACAAAAACCCGATTTTCGATTTTAATCGATTAATTTTTTCTATTTAAAAACAAACTACAACTGACAAAGAAATTGCTCAAAACAAATGTACTCTTTATTTTGTTCTGATTTTCCTTTATGCAGTTTAATCTAAATTTCCCATTGGGGCATAAGTGTAACAGGAAACAAGCCTTAAAACATGCTTATAAACGAGATGGCAGGCCGTGCCATTGTAAACAGTGAAAATGTAGCTTATCAGTTTTCTAATAACCTCAAACTTACAGTGACACAATGCACCTTCAAAATAACTTAAAATATGAAAAAATAATTTAATTATGTCCCTTTTTGGTCAAATAACTGTGGCAAAAATGACTAAATTAGATTGTACAGAAATACATACAGCAGTGGTATTCATGAAGTGCAAACAAAACTTTAAACAGTTTTCCTGAATCCCTGAAATTGTAAACAAAATGAAACATCTGCATCCATTACTTTAGTTTCAACAGTCTTCATTTGCACAGTTGTAGCCAGGAAGACAAGCCTGTCTACTACCTCTGGCTTGAGGCATGCCCGGTTACATGTAACAATGCCCTCTCCCACACTGAAAAGCCTATCTGATGGTGCACTTGTAGCAGGGACAGACAAGTGTTTTTTGGCCAGATTACTGAGCCTTGGGAAGTTTGGTTCGTGACGCTTCCACCACTGAAGTGGATCAGTGTCTGGGTGTGCCGCTACCCTCTCAACAAAATCCATGTCGCAATTAGACGAGAGCCGCTTGCCAGAAGCCCCTCCCATGACGCGTATTTCACTCACGAATGGCGCGAATTACACGCGCAAATGGCGCGAATTACACGCGTGAATGAAGCGAGTAAAATCAAAATGTTCAAGCGTCCAACTACTCGCGAATAGCGCGTTTTATTCGCACAACTCGCGTTTGGTGTGAACACTCGGGAGGTCGGTCGTAGAAGTTAAAGAGAAAACCGATTTTCATTAAAAAAAAAAATCGCCCTAAACTTCAAATTCGAGTTAATCGTTAAAATCGATTTATTGCCCAGCCCTAGCTAAACGCAAAGAAAGATATTTGTAAGAATGTCAGTAACCAAACAGATCTTGACACCCATTGACTGCCATAGTAGGGAAAGTAAATACTATGGGGGATTAGATCTGTTTGGGTGAACTATTCCTTTAAAGGCCGTGTAGGGCGCTTCAGAAGAGTGTGTGTCATTCGCTCAAACGCTGACCTGATCATGCTGGAGTTAGCAGCACAAAGGTTTGATTTCCAGTGAACTTGGTGATAAAATATATTGAATGATCATTTAAATGCATAGATGTCAGCTAAGCCATCTCTGGCCGCATGCCTTTGAATAAGAATCACTTAAAGTTGTGTGTAAATAACCTTAATTGGCAGTAATGATTGGTCAATTTTGTAAAGGTTAATTAGCCTGACATGGCTGAAATGTCCTAGCTCGTTTCCACCCAATCTAACGTTAGCTCATTTTATTCCCAACTATCACTATGTTACCATGTTGTGCTGATGAATAAAACTTGAGTTGAGCTCTGTGCCATTTTTCTATCGTTTTTTATCACTTGTCTTTTATGAGACCGGTCAGTTTTGTTGTAAGTAAAGTTTGTTTTCGTCTTCACTGTTGTTTTTGGCTGTTACTATTATGATCAATGTGACATGTGCGGGTGAGGCTGTAAGATGTTTTCACATTTTTGAGTCATGTCAGGACATGTAAACAGAACTGAGAACACAGTAAATGAGATTGAGGGGATTTTTGAAGTCAAAGAGATTGCAAATGTAGATTTGATGGTAAACGTGTGATTGATTGTGAGAGGTTGTACGTTTTGAATACCAAATCTTTAGTGTTTTGGAGCATACCAGTCAATAGATGTATATGTAATGATATCACTAGGTCACACTTTTCACTAAGTATTGCGTATATATCTACCAGTCTAGTGCGATTATGATCTTGTGGCGGTTTCTATTATATTTTTATGAGGAGCTTGTCCGGGAAGCACAGCTCTTTGATCACTGGAATCACTGCCAATCTGAAATCACTGAGTTTAATTCGCCATTTACATAACATCGTCATTTTAAAAATACTTTATCATCATGAAAATACCTGAGAAGAATTGAAAAACACTGAGAGGAAGATCCCCATAAACATTTCTTGGAACTACGTGTGGTGTTGTTTACTGATCTCATCTACTGGGTGCTTATTTGAAGTTTCTACACGAGAGCCTTCTGGCTTTCAGACTTAGCGACATTTAAGTGTACTTCACTGAAGAACTGCAGTAAATCGCGTAGGCTTTTTAAAATGATTTATTGTGCAGCCCTAGATAGCACATTCAAACTGAAAGGAGAAAGTCTTGAATTTTGATTTAATGGGACTTAAAATTATAGTTTTCAGCAGCATGAGTGGTAAACTGAGATTTTTCTGGACCATATTGCTTACGGTCTTTTTTGCTTTCAGGTGGAGCGAGAGAAGGTGACCTTGCTGTCCACGCTGCAGGATTCTCAGAAGCAGCTCGAGCAGGTTCACGGAGTCCTGTCTGAGGAACATGAGAAAGTGAGCCGTCTCACGGAGAACCTCAATGCCATCCGCAAGCTCCAGGCCAGCAAGGAGCGGCAGACCGCACTGGACAACGAGAAAGACCGCGACAGCCACGAGGACAGTGACTACTATGAGGTGGACATCAATGGCCCAGAGATCCTGGAGTGCAAATACAAGGTAGAGAACTAAAGTCACTTTCTTGCGCTGTAAACGTATGTGTGTCCATTTAGTCTGCATCAGTGTAATGATTCTGCTAGTTTGCTCACAGTCGGTTTAGACTGAGAAAGAAACGTTTACAGACATCTAAGTGAGACAAATGTAATATGACGCACAATGTAAGATCACACGTCCTCTTTGTGACGAAAACTTTGTGGAATGTACAGGTAGCTGTGTCAGAGGCTAGCCAGCTGAAGGAGGAGCTCAAAACTTTAAAGGCAGAACATTCAGCTTGCCAGTCGCAGTACAAGGAGGAGCGGGACCAGCTGGAGAGCCAGGTAGTGTCTCTGAGCGCTCAGTTGACGTTCCTAGAGCACAGCAGCCGAGCGGACCGCGAGCAGTTGGCGAGGGTTGAGAAAGAGCTTCGGCAGGCCAGCGAAGTGGCGGGTGAATCCCAGGGCAGCCTAAATGTAGCACAAGATGAGCTCGCTACCTTCAGCGAGGAGCTGGCCAACCTGTACCATCACGTGTGCATGTGCAACAACGAAACGCCAAATCGCGTCATGCTTGACTACTACCGCGAAGGCAAGACCGGAGTCGGCGGCCCACAGACCGAAGGCCGCGGTCGGCGCTCGCCCATCCTGTTAACCCGTGGTCTGTTCCCTGCTGCCGACAACAGAGATGGAGCTTCCTCTCCTATCTCCTCCATGCCGTCTCCGGTGGCTGATCCCCGCAAGGAGCCCATGAACATCTACAACCTGGTGGCGATCATCCGGGACCAGATCAGACACCTTCAGCTGGCGGTGGACCGCACGACGGAGCTGTCCCGTCAACGCATGGCTTCTCTAGAACTGGGTCTCGGGGCGGACCGAGACCAGGATGCCAGCGTGGAGGAGATTCTCAAACTCAAATCGCTCCTTAGCACCAAGAGGGAGCAGATAGCCACGCTGCGAACCGTCCTGAAGGCGAACAAACAGGTGAGCTTTGAGATTTCCTAAAGCTTGCTAGGCAAATGTTTAACCTTATGAGAGATCCACAAAAACCCAGTGATTGAGTATTATTATCTCTGTGCTGTTTCAGACTGCAGAGGTGGCGCTGGCCAATCTCAAGAGCAAATATGAGAATGAAAAGGCCATGGTTACTGAAACCATGATGAAGCTTCGCAATGAGCTGAAAGCCCTGAAGGAGGACGCTGCCACCTTCTCTTCACTCAGGGCCATGTTCGCCACACGGTGAGATGACACAAACACTGCGTTAGTCATCACGGTCCTCAAATCTTTTACATCATAACAGATTAAGATATGCACCAGACTTTGTTACCCAGCAACCATTTTCATCAAGTTCAGACCAATGGGTAACTGATGCTTTTAGTGTTGCGTCGAGTGAAGCCTGTCTTTCCTGTATGTCATGACAGCGCATGAGTTTGTTTCCTGACAATGATCTGATCAAACCTGTGCCCCTTCCAAATAAATTGTGTAATAATATCAGTAGAGTAAATTATTTTGGCTACAATAATCTTGTAGTGAAAATCAGATATTGCGAGGAGCAGCTGAGCTCTGTGCCCTCTGACTTTGACCTGATCAGTGGGGGGCAAGGGGGGGTATTGTTATGCTAATGGCACAGATTGTTGGGGGGGATTGCTGTTTCCCACAGTAAGTTTCACACGAGACCGTTTTAAACCAAAAACAGGAAACTTTATGCGTTTTGGCTGTTCATTTACACAACAACTGCGTTTTGGAGGACTGAAAATGCTAACTTTTGAGTAGTGCGTTTTTTGAAAAGTTGAACGTACACATTACATACAGCGTTAGCTAAGCGAGACTAAATGCGTAATGCGAGTGATCATGACCTCATTGTTTTTTTGAAAATGCAGACCTTCAGTGTTTACACGGAAACGTTAACGGCATTGATTTAAAAAAAATTGCATTTTGAGACCCGTTTTCAAAAGTTTGCATTTTCAGTCCCCCAAAACGCCATTTGTCGTGTAAATGAACAGCGAAAACGCATGAAAAGTTTTCGGTTTTTAGTTGTAAATGGCTCTTCCAAGTGTAAGTTTCTGAAAGCAATGACATTATTGTCTCCGTGTTAACTCTGAAGGTGTTTACAGCCCAAAATCGCCATCCACTGGCCCGGCATGCATAATACAGTGTTTTTATTTCTTTTCCCGGATTCAAGTAAACGCTGATCGTTTTAATAACACTGCCGCGTGAACGTAAAACCTTTCAAAAACGCAAAGGAAAAATGCTTCATTTTATTTAAAAATGTTTCTTATTGTGTAGACATGGCATCAAGGTACTTTGACAATATTGCGTATTCTTACAATATTGTCAAAGCATTCAACATAAAACCAAAGACTTGAAATAATGAATATAAGGTGCTAAGTAAAGGATAAAGTCTGACATTTTATGAAGGTTTTTCTCTCTCACTTCTTTAAATTGATCACAATGAAGGAGAAAGTGTGTCTCCAGTGTTACAGTGGGCACAGTGATCATGGCTTCCAAAGGAAGAACGAGTCTGAGTCTTTATTTAAACATTATTAAACTGGAGACTGTAACATTTAAACACATTTAAAAAAAAAACAAATAACAAAAAAGATTGACTTTCACACTCCCCCACCCCAGTAGTTTGGAAGAAATGTTGTTGCGTTTCGTGGTGAAATTAAGCAGCTGTCACAAACTCTTGTTTTATTGAGTCTTGCACTGGATTCTCTCCTCCTCTCTCTGTCTTTTGTTTCTAAAGTAAAGCCTATGATTCACAGTCCACACGCCTCCTTTATACACGCTTGCTGGTTCTCACGCGCAGGCTCCTCGTGGGACCCCCTCCACCCCCTCGTGATTCAGTGGACGTTTCCCAGGAGCCTTTCGCTAATGAAGCTTCCTTCATTTCTATTGTGTCCAAAACCTCAATCCCACCCGCAGTAATTCTCCAACGCACACACAATCGCTCATTCAGATTCACATTTGGATAGCTTCTTTTGGCCCGATAAAGAGTCTTTTACATTGACAGAACAAACAAAACATGTATGAGAGTAATATGAGAATCTATTAAATATCACAAAACAAATACTAAGAAACTCAATGAAATATTAGATCATTTATTTCCCAGTTGTGGTTCTGAGGCGGGATTCATGGAGCAGAATATAGATTGTAAAGATAAACAGTAGGAAAGATTTCTTGATCATTTTGTTTGTTCAGTTGATCACAAAAGGAGTCTTTTTGAAGAATGTAGGAGCACTACCATTGTATTTTTTCCTACTATGGTGAAGTATCCCTTTAAGAAATTTTTTTAAAAATAAGAATAAAATGTCATATGCTTTTTATAAATCAATTTTGAGGAAAAGAATGCAAGAACTGTCTTAAGACAATTTTTTGGGAATACAAAACTAGCTTTTTCTTACATTCCAATTTCAGTAAATGTTTTTTCTTCTTTAGATTGTTTTGTGAATACAGCCGTTCTGCTGGTCGTCCGTTTGTCATGACAGGATTTGATGTACCTCACTGTCAGCTTTGAGCTTTTATTTTGTAACCCTCACATAGACAATGTAAAAGTGCAGAAATATATATGTATAACAAACATCATTTCACTTCATGAAGACCACTGGATGCTGCTCACAACGGAGATCATCTCAGGGTTTAAACTGCTAAAAAAAGAAATTCTAACTAAAAAAAGAAACACTTGTTTTGCAGTAGAAATATCTAAACATTCTCAAATCAAGATGCGCCAAATATATTTAGTCTCTTTTTAAGGAGAAAAATATTAGAATGAAGTACGTTTATGGTAAAACAAGCAAAAAGACCGGCCAATGGGATTTTACTGTAAATTTACTGTATTCTTATATCATTTTTCATAAAACAAGACTAAATATCTTAATCACCCCTCTTGTCAAGTATTTATATTGATTGAAGTTTTTTTTTTACTAAAAACGAGACACAAATGCTTGGTAAGAGTGTCATTTTATTTCACACACACACAGAACGATCCAACAGATGTATAAGCTCTATGATTCAGTCGCTCCTGAAGTCTGAGGAGTGTTCTGGTAGATGATGTGAGTGTGTGTGTGGCGTTTCATTGAGCTAGTCAAAGTTTTCAGCATTCAGGACGTTGGTGCCCTCATGTGGATGAAGGAGGAACGTTAGGAAGAGTCACACACATGTTGAGATAAATGCATTAGTCTCATCACTCAGTACAAGTACAGTAGTGACAGGTACTGTTTAGAGTGTTGACAAATGTTAATATGCTTTCCTACTTGTGAGTCACTTTGGATGGAAGTGTCTGCCAGAGGAATACATTTAAGTGCAATGATGTAGAATTCATCTGGTGAGGACACGGATTTGGAATTAGAAGATTTTTGTTTACTTCCTCATACGTTGTTGTCATGTCAAGTTTGAAATGCGTAGTTTTTAATACGTCGGACTTTCCAAACATGCATTTGCGTTGACGTTATCGCTCCATCTGTGTTTCAGGTGCGACGAGTACGTGATTCAGTTGGATGAGATGCAGAGACAGCTCGCTGCCGCCGAGGACGAGAAGAAGACTCTCAACTCTCTCCTCCGCATGGCCATCCAGCAGAAACTCGCTCTCACCCAGCGTCTGGAGGACCTGGAGTTTGACCACGATCAGACCCGCCGGGGAGGAGGCAACGGCCGCACCAAAAGCGCCGCCTCACGGGGGAGATCCTCCCACGACTCCAACCCGTCCCACGCGAGTCAGCCCCCCGCCTGTGGCGAGGCGTCCAGTCGTCCGGGAGCGCCGCTGGTCTTCTGCAGCGAGAAGTATAAGATCTACTGCGACTGATGCAGTTCCTGATGTACAGAAACCTGCTTGTATGCGGCTCATGCTTGCTCTGTGCTCGCCCGTAACGTGTGTTTGTGTATTTAGGCCTGCCAGCGTTCTAGCAGCCCAGTCAGCACGTTTAGTCTGGCGGGCTGGTGAAGGCTGTAGAAAGGTTTTTTAACCGTGTTGTAGGTCTGGACAGGCTCACTATGAAGCTATAAGAAAGTGTTTTGACACTGATTTTCACACGCTTCGCTCGGATTGAGTCAGCTTTCTTTGTTAATGTGGTGCTTCTGGCAGTTTCGTGTATTTAGTGGTAAACGTCTCTCTCCTGCCTTTGAAATCTGCAGCCCGTCCAATCAAGCGTTTAGTACAGAACTAAAATATGCAAATTGAATTGTGCCATGTCTTTGTTAAAAAGATTCAAGAAAGATTTCTCCACGGGTTGAGATGAAGAGTGACGGGCAGGCGGGAGCGTCCCCTGTCTATAACATCTGCATTTCGAATAGCTTTAATTCGTCTTATACTTGATCACATGGCTTTACGCAAAGTCGTGGAGAAGGGCTTTACTTGTGCTCATAGTGTTGTGATGTCATAACAGTCTCTGGCCTTATCTGTGCTTTCAGCTTGAATCACGAGAGGACAAGGCCATGTCCTGTGTCTATATCCTCTGCAGTAGTCGCAGTGTTTGTATGTTCTTCGCAAAGCAACAGACGAAACGTGTAGTCGAATGATGAAAGTGCTTTGAGTTGCGGTGAGCTTTAGTGCATCGCAGGAGATTTTCTGAGCATGAATCATAGCAAATGTGCATTTGCCCTGTGTAAACGTGAGCCAGAGAGGCTAAACTCTGAGATGTCAGCGACCTTCAAAGCACAAACCCTGCTTGTGTTAAGGCTGAAGTAAGCTTTACTTCATAAAACATGTAAATAAATGGCAAAACACAGAGCAGTAAACGGTTGGGAACATCTGGTCTGTTCCCATATGATCCAGTGGTTTACTGGTTCTGA
Source organism: Barbatula barbatula (assembly GCA_037178815.1). NCBI lineage: Eukaryota > Metazoa > Chordata > Actinopteri > Cypriniformes > Nemacheilidae > Barbatula > Barbatula barbatula. The sequence goes on from CM074086.1 coordinate 1,737,283, forward strand.
TGGACTAACTCTAAATTTGAAGTACAAACAACTCCATAAATCCATTCACATCCATAAAAACATCGTCTGCGGTGATGGTGATGCTGAGAGCAAATTCACTGCATTCCCATGAACGTCCCAAATTTAAGCTTTTATCCTTGAAACTGTGCAGCGTTTCATTGAGCTTCAGCGCACAACGAGGAAACATTGTATTTCCACAGAAACTTGACCGAACCAACCAATCAAATGAAATCGCACTTCAATCAAAAACTCAACAATGATTGAAGTTAAACTTAATATAAAAAAACTGTGTGACACACATTGACTTTCTCAGAGATTTGGTGCTTCAATGATAAGCTTTATGAATGAGTTTTTTTGTTCGTCACGCCCAGACGTGTTATAAATAAATATATGATGGAATATGGAATTTGAGAGAATTCGTATTAGCTGCTCTGTGGTGGTGAATGGACCCTTTAACCATCAACTGTCTGCTACATTCATCTTTATAAAAAAGAGAGCACAGGGGAAAAAAGCGCATTGAAACATTTTTCGTGCTTGTAAAGCCATATGACATCATCATGTGGACAGTCAGCCCAGTTTTATTTCATTTATTCTTGTGATTGGTTATGGTCAGATATGGAGGGCAGGTTTTTTCCAATGTATTCCGATGGCAATTCAATGTTCAGTACAAAGACACTGTACTGTTCTTCATCATTTGCCATGGGGTTAAACATAGGGCTGGGCGATCTTCCCAAAAAAGCATATCGCGATCTTCATAACAAAGAATCTCGATCCACGATCTGAATTGAAATGCAGGGCTGTGCATTTTTTCACAAAGCACTAGTGCTACAGAGGTTTTGTAGCACAGGCCAATAAAACGTCTGTTATCATCTTATAAAACACAAATGCACAGATCATCACATAAATAGACTGGTTAACAACAAATGACATAAATGTTATATACAAATGGATCAACTAGGGCCAAATCATTTTAGTTTACCCATTTCTTATTGTTTTGTGTTGTCTTTTGTTACTATACAATAGTAGTATATTTGTCCACATAAAATTATCGTAGTAGCCTATACTATAGTATTTACTCAGCCTATAGTAAACTGCAGTAAAATTCCTATAATATAGTGTGTTTGAAACTTGCTATAGTAAATATTAAAGTTCAATTACTAGCGTTGATCAATTTACAACAAGAATACCACAATTTGCTATATCAAATACTACAGAACACTACAGTATTTTTTCATTTGAGCGTTTAGGTTAACCTCTTGTTTTAGACGACAGACAAGGTCACGATCCTCTGGATTCCGTTGAAAAGTGGATTGAGGACGCATTGAAGATCGATCTCGATATAAGATCGTCAGATCGCCCATCCCTAGTTCAACAAAAACTAGTATTCTTTTCTTTAAAACATTTGTGTAGGTTCTGTGTTTTTTATGACCATTACTCTGGTATAGGGTTATATATATATATTTCTTTGTATTAATCTTGTTTGTGGTGTTTTGGTTGATATACTTGACATGCATATTTTAATAGTTTCTTGATGTACACTCAGTATGCAAATGACAAAGATTAATAATCATGATCCCTGTTACTCCGTACATGTCAGTCATCTTGATATTATTCATGATTGATTTCAATTGAAGTCATAAATCATGTTGCTTTACTACCGTGTTTGAAACTAAAACCCCAGTTGGTCCGGAGCTGCAGTTTTTGATTCTTTAGGAAGAAGTTCCTTAGAAACTTGACATTGTGGCTTAATCTGAAAGAGAAATCTTGGCTAAAAACTAACCAGCAACCTTTTGTAATGATTCCTTTAAGCACCTTCACTCGAGCTGAAGACGGATGGCTGACCTTTAGCATTCATACAAGAGCACGTCAATTCATTCCAAATTGGAATTTGTGAATTCTCTCTCTGTTTATTGTGTATTAAGTGTCGTACACTGTTTGGGTGACAGAGATCAGGAGAGGGGGTGGCCTCGCCCGTCGCCCGCCCTTCACTTCTTTTGCTTTTTCCTTTTATTATCGTCATTCTGACCATTGGTGCCTTTTATGATTTCAAGAGAGAATCTTAAACTAAGCTTTTAGATGTTTTGTCGTTTGTTTGCCCCACGCATGAGGATGTCTCGCTTTCACTTGAGCGGCAGCAGCAATAAGTTCAGAAGACATTCATTCTGTTGTGCAGAAGCGTGAGGATCATTTGAACAATTAGACAAATTCAACCGATTGTACTGAATTCTTAAGGTCAGTGATCCGAACAGCTAATTCAGGGTTTTTAGAAACAGTTTTTTGTTTTTGTTAAACCGTTCAATGCAACATTAATCCTTGTTTGCCTCATTATGAACGAAACGTTCCAAGACACGAAAGCCACGTGTTGTGTTGTCCTTAGAGACTGATGTTATTCTAGTATTGTACGGTGAGGTTGCTGAAGGTCGTGTGAGACGGATAGTGTTGTTGACACAAAGTGTGTTATCGTTTGTTTGTTTTATATATATATATATATATATTCTTGAGCATTTTGACATGGTTATATAAGCATTATAATTTCAGGAAACGGAAAACATTTTGCATCAACAAGCGAATGATGCTTAGCATCACATCTTGTTTGTTGAGGCTCAAAATTAATAAACAAGCAAGGAAAAACTACAATTAAGTGCAATTTACAAAAGAAAAGTTGTGTGGTAAATAACGTTTTCTGTTTCCTGGAAATGACAGCATTGATATTCCACTAGCTGCGCAAACTTTTATTATTGTGTTCCAGTATTGCTCCATGAGGAACGTTTGATACCTTTATATAAAATCACTTGAATTCATTTATTTGTATTTATTTCAGACGTCGTGCAGTAACTTTCTAATGTGCATTTATATGTCATATGCATGCTTTACATTCTCACGGTCATGGAACTTTTACACAGAACTGAAAATAAAGGTGAAGTCACGACAAGTAAGAAAAAGAGAATGGAGGAAGAAATGTATCGTTTGGAAAGATGTGTCTGTGTAGAAGTTAGTCATGATGCCTGATCAATAAATACAAAGTCAATGAACGTTTCCTGTGTTTTGTCACTTTTCTTGCCGTGATATATTGCTGCGTATTTCAAGATCTGGCTAGGGACAACACACCAAACTCTTGAGTGCTTTTTCCTTAAAGTGGAGGTATCATGCTATTACATGCGTTCGGACTTCTTTACACTGTTGTTACACTAACATGCTGGCTTCTCAAGCCGAACATGGTCAACTTGTCAAAAAACGGGTTAAACGTATGACATAGTATTTCTCTACTCGATTCACCCTGCCAGGGTCCATAAGGTTTCGTTACAAGGGTTCTCCTGTAAAAGCACACCCACACGTCAACCAGTCAGCGTGGGAAAGAACGAACCCATCAATGCCGCTTCACAAGGCTGACGGAAGTTTAGCTGTGTTTGTTTGCTCACTGCATTTCAGTGATGAATGTTGTATAAATACTGGATTTATAAATTTGATGAAACTAAATTATCTTTAAAGATATGAGGCATGTAATACTACTGTATACTGTACTCAAGATTAATATGAGATTGGCAGAAACTGTGTGTTTCCTCATGTTTAACAAGTTCAGGAAGATCCTGCCCATTTCTTTATTTTGAGTTTTAATGTTTGGATAGTGCAGAACACAAAATATGATGTTGAAGAACGTTGGTAACCAAACAACATTGAACCCATTGACTTCCATTCTGTGGACACAATTTTTTTCTTCTGTGGAACACAATATTATGTTTTATTAACAAAGTTCGGGAGGAGCACGTGCAAATCATTACGCAGCTGTCAGCCGTCTCCCGTCCTATAAAACCAAGAGCAAACCCTCTAAATAGTTCAATCGCATTATCGCCTTCATTCTACATTTTTTAACTGTAGCCCTCCTCCAACCTGACTACTCACTATCTAACCCTCCTACTCCTCCGGCTCGGGCAAACACCGAGATCCTGGACCAGGGAAAGAATACCGCCCCCAGAGTAGAGGTCTGCATTCCCGCGGCTCTGCGGGACCCGACCAGAGTTCTTGCGATGCAGGATACATTTCCAAATTAAATGCGGTAGCGGTCGGGAACTTGTGTAATTTGAACGGGAACGGGCGGTCTAAAAACATCCCGTTCCCGTCATCCTTTCAGAACTACATGTCTGCACTCATTCTTATCAATCACAAGTAGGGCCTACAGTCTGCACTTAGGACTATTGTGCACACGCTGCAAACCTGGACCGGTGCTTTCTGCGTAATGCATTTTTTGCAAGGTCCGTGGCCGTGCACGCAGCATTTGCATAACGCTCCTCAGAGCGAGCTGTACCGAATAAAGATGGCAGAGCAAAGCGGATGTGCTGTCCTTGAAGAATGTTCAACATGGACTGGAAAACGGTCAGTTTACTGCTAAGAAACCCACGTCAGGCAAGTCTGATGTATTGGAGTCTTTTTCGTGTGTTATAGATGCAGATGAAAAAAAATACCCTTTGTGTGATGTGATAAACCTGAGGTTCCAGTCTTGTGACTGTTGAACGGTAAAACATTTAGGCATTTAAGGCGGCACTCATGCCTCACAAAGGGGTAAACCAAACTGACATTTACTAAGTCTAGGCAGGTGCCAGAGCAGTTTAAAAAAGAGACCACCGAAAAATGTGTTGAATTTGTTTGCAAAGATATTCGACCGTACGATACTGTATCCGGAAAAGGCTTTACACAACTGGCCCAACATTTGGTCAACACAGCAGCAAAAATGGGAAGATTTGATGTCCATGATATACTACCACACCTACTCAAGAAATGTTGAAATGAGGGCTCAGAGTCTGCCTAGACACGTTGTGGATGAAATGACTGCAACAATATTGAAGTTCGGATGCGCAGTTACAGCAGACATATGGACAGAAACCTATCACAAAACGTCCTTTTTGTCAGCAACCATTCATTACTTTAATGAATAATCTGAGGTACATTCAAGGGTGATTTTTGCTGCCCCTTTTGACCCAAGCAGTCCAAAGACGGGTGAAAACATTCGAAGGCACCTGCTGCAGAATCTCAGAGTGTTTGGCATTGATGCGACAGACATGGGCAGAAAGATAGTTTTTGTCACAGATCATGGAGCCAACATGATCAGTGCCTTACAGGGATACACCAGCAGTGTTGCCAATTTAGCAATTTTGTTGCTAGATATAGCAACTTTTCAGACTACCCTACCACCTTTTTTTTAAAAAGCACCTAGAAACAAATTTAGCAATTTTTAAAATTTATTTGGAAACTTTTTGCAATTTTTGGAAAGTGACTCAAATCCAAAAAACATGACACGGCAAGGGCTTAGTGAGCAGGTTAGGGCATCAGAACTTCCTAAATTAAACTACAGTAGCCACTGTTCATCCTGAAGAGGGCAGCACTCAGACGTTTTTACCTTTTTACAGCATATATTGTAGAATAAAAAATTGTTTTACTCAAATGTCAAAACAAATTGCTTGATTAAATGAACAGCATTAATAAAGCCCCAGTCTTACAGATCATTAACTAAAAAAAGTTGTTTTAGGGTTTAGTTACCCTTCAAGATCGCTGTGGAAATTTGAAAACAGGAAGACAAAATACAATGAGCGCAGGGGCGGGGCTACATAAGGTATATAGCAGCCAGGTCAAGCACAGAGCAGCACGCATTTAAAAAATTTGGCAAAATAGTTTAAACATATTAAGTTCCGAGTACATTTGTTTGGTAAGCAAGTCAGAATTAAAAAGAAAAGATAAATTTATATTTTCCTACAAGTAGGCTACCATTAACACTTAAAAAAGGGCTAAAAAAACATCAAAAAACATTGTGCTACAGCAACGCATCTAAATAAATCAAAAGCATATAACCCAGCAAAGCAGTCTACATTACCGCAGCTAGTTAAGAAAGTGGATAACTGCAAAAGTGCAGAAGCTACTATGGCAATGTTCATTGTGGAACACTGTTCACTGCTAGCATGTGACCATTTAGGTATGGCTTGCAAAGCTGCCTTTTCAGATTCTGTGGCAGCAACAAACTCCAGATGCACCGCACCAAGTGCACAGAAATGATTAAGGGAGTATTGGCTCCTTATTTTCTGAAAAGGATAACATCAGATGTGGGGGATGAGAGGTTCAGTCTCCTTTGGATGAGTCCACTGATGTCAGTGTCTCAAAATACCTGGGTGTGGTGATTCGGTATTTTAGTGCTAAAAAAGAAAAATTGTGTCCACATTTCTTGGGCTGGTTGAATTGGAGGCGGGTGATGCCAGACCAATAGCAAAGGCAATAGTTGAATTTCTTGAAAAGTGTAGCCTTAAAAAGGAGAATCTTCAGGGTATTGGCACTGATAATGCGTCTGTGATGACTGGGGTGCACAATGGCGTACACAAGATTTTAAAGGAAGAATGTGCTTTGCCCAATTTGGTACTCATTCGCTGTGTGTGCCATTCTTTACAATTGGCTGTCAGTGCAGCATCCAAAGAAACCATCCCTAGAAGTGTTGAATACTTAATCAGGGAAACCTACAACCGGTTTTCGATTTCCCCAAAACGGCGAGAGGCATACAAAGCAGTGTATGCCACCATTAATTGTGGTCAGAAACCCCTGCAGATCACCAAAGTGTGTGCTACACGTTGGCTATCGATTGAGCCTGCGGTAACTCTATTGGAGTATTGGACCAGTGGGAAGAATTGAAACTCCACTTTGAGTTGACCAAGGCCAGTGAGCATTGCTACATGGCAGATGTGCTCCATGCTATGTACATGGAGAAGACCAACTATGTCTACCTTACATACTTAAAATCAATTCTGTCTGAAGTTAAAGTTGCAGTGAAGTCATTTGAGGGAGAACATACAGATCCTGTCAAGCTTTTAGACAATCTGGTACACCTCATATCATCAATTTGTAGCAGAGTAGTCAACCCTATGGCAAAAATCAATGTCCTGAAGAATGCCATTGATGGTCATCTCAGTCCAGCACCATATCTTGGATACCTTTTCGAAAGCACAATGGCCCAACTCAGCCTTGCGCCAGAGGACGAAAAAGTAATTTGGAGACGATGCATCAACTATGTTGTTGCTCTAAGCAAGGAGCTGCAAGGAAGGCTCCCAGACAATCTCGAAACCTTAAGAAACATGACCCTGTTCAGTGTTAAGGAAACACTAAAACACAATAAAGGCACCAATCAAATTATTAAAGTAGGTGAGCTACTGGGGTACCAGCCAGAGTCAATTGACAAAATTATTTCCCAATGGAGAAATATCCATTTCTTGAGGTGGGAATCAACTGAAAATACCATTGAGTTTTGGAGCGAAGTGTATAACTACACAGATGCTACACAGGGTTAAAACCATTCGAAGAACTGTGCAAAGCTGCACTGGCTGCCCTCTCCTTGCCACACTCAAATGCAGAGGTTGAACGGCTGTTCAGCCAAATGAGCGTGGTCAAGTCTAAGTTAAGAAATAGACTGTCCCTGCACACTCTCAACTCCATACTCCTTGTGCGATATGGATTGAAGCTGGCTGGTGATACTTGTTACCAGCATAAACTACCCAGTGAAGTTCTGCAACAGTTTGGCACCACAGCAGCATACAGCTTTAAAGCCATGCCATCCGTTTCTGCTGATACCAGCTCATTGGACAGTGAAGATGAAAATGATTTGCTTGTAAATCTATGATTCATCAAGGAATGGAGTTTCCGGAACTGGGGGAATCAAGGATGGTGGTGGCAGTGTGCACTGCACTGTAAATAAGAAAAGTAATCTGAGGAAACCACTGCTAACCAGCCCAGCAGCACACCATTCTTTGAAGAGAGTTGGAAAGAGGTGACTAGCAATAGACAATCACATTTAAGTTAAGATGCTAGCTGCAATTGTTCAATATAGCCTAATTGTTCATTTACTGATACACTTTGTTATTAACTTGTATACTTGTTGATTATTTTGGTAAGATATCAACTACCACAGTGCTTTAATTGTTCAGTTAATGTGTAATTTCACTGGTAAATCAGAAAATAGCCTACATAAAATGTAATTGTTTAAAAGTGTTTAACTGTTCAATATTAATGTTGCATTTAAAAAAAATCTTATCATGAATAAGTGTTGTTTGTATTATTTTTACAAATGCTGTGTGTGTGTGTGTGTGTGTGTGTGTGTGTGTGTATATATATATTATTTATTTCACGAACAGTCATATCTATGTATTACATATAATGGCGTAGTTTTGCGTTGCGATTACGTAATGACGTCACAGCGCAGCGACGTCACAACGTCATTTAGCAACTTTTATCAACAAATCGATCTGCCTTTAGCAACTTCCCCTGAAAATTAGTTGGCAACACTGTACACCAGGCTAAACGTGACTCTGTCCAGTCTGTTGGTCCCGCCGTAATGGAAATGTCTCCAGAGATCGCTGGGCTTCTAACTTGATGTTAAAAAGTTGGTCACATATTTCAAGTCACGCGGAGGGGGTGGGGGCGCATATGCATTGAAACAGACAATATTACTGATATATTAAATAACGTTGCGGAGCACTTTATTTTATTCCGACACCACACAGTCACATCTACAGTACACACATGATGAACACGCACACATGCTTCCTCACATTAACCTCTGTTTTTAACGGTCTGTTGTTGAGGCCACAGTGGAAGCTGGAGTAGTTTGCTCATTTTGTTTTGCCAGTTTATCAGATATTGACTTCTGTCTCTTCATTGTCGCAGCCTGGTAATGCCCCCAGCGGTTAAACAGGTGCCCGCCGTTAGCTCGCGACGACGCTCAAAGAGGACAGACCTAGTAACTATGTCGACGTAACGTCGTAGTTGATAAACAATGCACACTAATTTCAAATCAAAATGCAGCAGTCCGTGTGAGTTTTTTTATCGGTAGCAGTTGGTGAGAGTGAGTGAAGCTGTGTGGTGACTAGTATTGTTTGGCTCGTAAAAACACAGATACAACTTAGGTTATTATTCATATAATATTATTCATATAACTTTTGTCAGAGTACAAAAGTTGCCCGGGCCGTGGCCCCCCTGGCCCACCCAGTTCCGCGGTCTATGCAGCAAACTAAGAAAGCTACTGAAACAATCCGTAGAGACACGGTGGAACTCCAACTTTGACACGCTAAATTCTGTTTTGGAACAGTATGAAGACATCACATCTGTGCTGACTGAGAGCAACAATTATGACAAGATCGGACGCATCAGTGCCAGCACTCTTAAGTTACTAGTATCATTCCTAAAACCCTTCAAAGAGGCAACTGACGACTTGGAAACCGACCACACAGCTCCAAGTGCCTCCTTGATTCTTCGGTGGTCTGTGCAGTTAATTGAGCACTGTACGTGTACCACCAAAGACCCTCTGCTTTCTAAAATTTCAACCGTCTCTGTGACATGGCTGAAATAATAACTGTCAACATACAGCACTTCGCTACATTCGGTTCACATGCTTTATAAAACAGCAACCTTTCTGACACCAAATCTGCAAGGTTTGAAAATGTTGGATGAAAAAGGGCGACAGGAGGTGATAAAGATAGTCTAGGAGATGATCGAAGATTTAAAGTTTGATACGCATGATGAGGATGTTGAGCCGACACTGGCCAAAAGGCCTACTGTTCTCCGTAAATTTTCAGAATGGGAGGATGATAAAGAATCATGTGGATCAAAATCCCTCGATGTGCAGATTCAGGAATACAGGCAGTGCTGGACTGGTAATCTGGCATACCGGGCCGAAGCACTTGGGGCCGATATAATATAATATTTTTTTAATCGGCCAACGACTGGCCCATAAAGCAGGGACAGCGGCCCATTGGTTCATTTTCAATTCAATTCAATTCAATTCAATTTTATTTATATAGCGCTTTTCACAATTTGCATTGTTCCAAAGCAGCTTTACAGGGGAAAAACGAAAAACCCAAGAAAGGGTAAAACACACTACATGGTGTTTTATAAAAATCCAATTATTCTAGTAAATAATATCTATGTTAATCTGATTTCTTTAGCATATTTGCATTAATTGAATGCTTGGCTGAAAAGATGCGTTTTTACTCTAGATTTAAATTGGGCGAGTGTGTCTGATCCTCGAATAATATCAGGAAGGCTATTCCAGAGTTTAGGTGCTACGTATGAGAAAGCTCGACCCCCTTTGGAGGATTTAGTTATTCTGGGTATTATCAAAAGTCCTGCGTTTTGAGATCTTAGAGAGCGTGATGGGTTGTAGTGTGATAGAAGCTCTGTTAGGTAGGTAGGGGCAAACCCTTTAAGGTTTATAAGTGATTAAAAGAATTTAAAGTAACGATACTTAATGGGTAGCAGTGAAGGGTTGATAAAATTGGGGTTATGTGATCGATTTTCTGGACCTGGTTAGAACTTGGCAGTGCGTTCTGAATAACTGTAGTTTGTTTGATGATGAGGAAAACACTAAGTAGAGCTTACAGTAGTCAAGTCTTGAGGTTATAAATGTGAAAGCTTGGTAGCAAAACATATTTGTACTGGCACATTTCTTAGGTGGAAAAAGCTGTTTTTGTGACATTTGAGATGTGATTTCGAAATGACAGGCTGTGTCTAATATAACGCCTAGATCTTTTACTGTATTTGTGGAGTAACGGTACATCCTTCAATTTGCAGTTTATAATCAGAAATATTTGGTTTGCGTGTCTTTGGTCCGATAAGTAATATTTCTGTTTTATTAGAATTTAAAAGAAGGAAATTCTTTTAAATTTTCCATACTGACACTGGGCTGGCCCAATCATCTCTTAACAGACTCCACCCCCCCCCCAGTTTCTTGTGTCAGATGCAGTCAGTGTCTTATAGAGTGTTCACACCAAACGCAGTAAATCTCGCTATTAGCGTCTAGTTGGACGCTTGAATATTTTGCTTTTACTCGCTTCATTCGCGTCACGGAGGGGCTTCTGTCAGGCGGCGCCTGTCTAATTGCAAAAAGGCGGACATGGATTTAGTTGAGAGGATACCTGCCCATTCTGTGCTATGAAAGGCTGAAGAACGACGTAGACTCGTTCGGCGCCATGTCTGGGTCCATCAAATCCTTCAGAGGCGCAGTTCTTCATTGTTGAGCGCACACGTTATTTAAACAGCGCAAACCGTACACTCAAATGTACAATAAAGAAACCCCTCATTCCTTAAAAACATTTACATTTGTTTACATTTACACAAGTCTATCAGTTTTTCCCTACAGAAGACAAAGGAAATCAGGATGAAATGCATAATATTTTTTTATTATTATCTTTAATAGTGTACAAGTAAACGGTAGTGTTTTGCATCGATACTTTGAAGAACTGCACATATGTATAGAGTCTATACTATAGCGGCTACGGAAAGACCTGTACTAAGCAGAAACTTCAATGACTTCCAATATCGTAGTCTTGAGGAGCACGCCGACCTCCTGGAAATTATATAGGACAGTTAACATGTTCAGGTCATTTATTTTATTATTGTAGTACGTTTTGCGCCTAGCCATTTTACCTCAACTATATATGTTAATAATAGCAGAGGTTTATGGGTAAAATGTAAATGAGTGGCGCCAAATGAACATTGTATATGTTTTAAGTGGTCAGTGCAGCGGATTGGTTGGTGCCACGCTGCCCATCGGTTGGCGATAGGAAATTGAATCGCTCAGATGACATGTCAGCGCGGCGCGGCTACCCCGCTGTCTCATCCCACTATTGGATTGTTTGGCTTCCCTTACTATTTTGTGCGAATCACACCACAAGTAGGTATAGGTCTATCACCAGGGAGTCAGTCAAGAGAGAGTGAGTACACTGGTCCACTTGCACTGGTACACTGGTCCAGGGCACTTAGTTCTCAGCTTTGTAGGTTTTGGGGGAATGGAACAGTAGATATGCTTTTCTACAGGGAACGCAAGGCTGGTGTACTGGTTGGTTGTGTCCGACCCATTGTGGTGGGCCGGTCTGAGTAAAAATGCCAGGGCCCTTTTTTTGTCCTAGCCCAGCCCTGAATACAGGACCATGCAACTTGAACTATCAAGTCAACAAGTTTTGCAATGGTGGAATTCACATCGTTTCCAGTTCCCTGCTCTGAGCAACCTTGCAAGATATGTCCTCTGCATCCCGGCCACGAGTGCACCTTCCTAGAGAGCACTCAGCATTTGTGGTCAGATTTTGGAAGAGAGACGTTCGTTGCTGAAACCGTCGACAGTCAGTGACATTATTTTCCTGCATGGATATTTTAAATAATTTAGAAAAATATGATTTTGCAAGTAAGTAAACGGTTTTCGTTAATTTCTTTAAAGGCTTACAATTTTTAGATGTCATTTAATTTATTATCAGTTATTGTTGCTGTATTTATATAGGCTTATTTTCTTTTGTAGGAGAGACGTTGAAGTCGACGGCGGGAATTGTTTTGTTAAATTGTTAGGTTAAAAGGTGATTTGATTTGGCAATGGTTAGCCAACGGTTTGGTTCTTTTGTTTCTAATTTTAAATGACAGATGTCTATTTTTTCTCAGCTACACTTCTCCTGCTGTGTAGACATTTTACATTTATATTTTGAATAAAAAGAACAAATTATTAACAGACATTTATTTCTGCAACACGTGTTCCTTTTGTGTTGACGGCTAAATGTTAAAAGCATCTTGACAAGACGAATACAAATAAATATTTTTTGTACAACCTACAGTTTTATTTGTTATCCTTCTCTTTCAGTAGTGGAAATTTAAATGTGATATTGTGGAAAAGGCCCTGAACTGCCTCATAATGGCTGTTTATGATTGGAAATGTAGATTTTATTTCTTGCCATACGTTTGTATAATTAAATCTGAATTCTCTTTTAGATTTCATTTCTATATTTGTACATTGTCCGATCATAGAATCACGTGTTCTTATTGCATGAAATACAAAATGAAAATAAAGCTGCAAACAGCAATCATGGGCAATCACAAGAAATCATTTTTTGTTTTCTATTCAAGTATTTTTTACACCTATTTACAAATCAGTTTGCCCTCACCATGTGCAAAAACTATGAGAAGGATTTAATTGGCAGAAATGACCTAATTATAGCGTAACGGTGCTTTTGGGACCATTCTACCAGGTCTGACAGTACTGACAGTCAAACACTTTTAGGACAGAAAAATAATACAGAGCAAACAAAACAGTATGCGAACACGGGCAAAGATATGACTGCAGCATTGAAACCCACGTATGCTAACTATGATGAGCCTTAAATTCTTCCAATTGATTTAAGATATTGTTGAATTAGTTTTGCATGTTTGTTCTTTTCCTTTTTTCAGTACACACACAGTAAGTACGTAAGCCTGGTGTATTGCAGCATAAAAAAAAGATTTTATATTCAGTTGTAGCATTGAAATAAAGTGTTTGACAAACCATACTGTCGCACAAGATATTTTTAATGACTGTTATTTACACAGTTGACCAGAATTCTGTTAGAATTCATAATGGGCTCCTACTGTAGCTTATATGGTAATCACATTTACTGTTATTTCTTTACATTGGTCTCTTTAAATAAAACACTTGACATTTAATTTTGCTCACAATAAGCATGACTGTACACACCAGTACTAATAAAGTGTAAATAACTGTTCTTCACCAATTCATCTTATGTCAAAAAAAGAGCTATGTTTGTAAGAAAAAAAATTATCTGAAGAAAAACACAACAAATGTTTAGACTGGGATATCATATCATAGATATTAATCCAGAGGTCGAACATGAGAAGCAATTCTCCATGAAGACAGTGGTTTTGTAATGCACAAAATATTTGTTCTCGAGATGAAGCGAAGCTGATGTTCATAGAGAGCACGAAGGGTCAAGCATAGGAGATGAAAGTTCACAGGCGGCTATAACTTGACGTTGTTGACACCTTTAGTCAGGGTTTGGACGAAAGCCTCGTGGATTGCAGAGAGGAAACGAGCGTCGTTCTGAAAATGAAGAGAGGTTAAAACAGGTGAACACAATGTGATGGCGTCTCTCTCCACACTGTGCACTGTACCTTGATCAGATGTACGAGCGTCTCCTGCAGCTGAGCGCGACTGCACAGTACTGAGGGGGAAATCTGCCGTCGTCAAAGGGAGGGTGGGCGACGGGGAGGACGGTGGGATTCTGGGTGGGTCGGTTGCCTTGGCGACGGAGTGCTGGAACACACTGGGGGACATCAGCAGCGAAGACTCCTCCCCCTGGACAACTGGCACCGCCTTCATGTGATCACAAGAACAACACTTTTTAAAATGTACTTCCGTCCTCAGGTGCAAACCGATTCTGACATGACACTCGACGTCAGTGTTGTGAAGACGCACTGAGGGTGTGATACTTACAGGAATGGGTTTCACCAGATTTTGGGTGTTCAGCTCTTTACTCTGTCTCAGAAGAGAAGAATAAATCAAATGACACGAGTCGATATTTATCTGATATTGAGAGGGCCAGACAGAGAAAGAACAGCTCTCACCTGCACAGGAGCTGCACTCTTTCCTGTGAAGGACGGTGGAAGTTTGCAGCCTAAGTCAATGAAAGACTGAGGGCTGACTAACGAGCTGGGCATCTCGTCCCGATCCGTGAGCGGATTCACCAGCGCCGGAGGGAGCGGACGCAGGACCGGACCGCAGGACCCCTCTGCGTTCAGTGCGGTTGTTTTGGGGTGTTGAGTGTCCCTGGTGCTGGCCCCCTGGAGCAGAGAGACCACCGCCGTGCCTCCAGGGTCAGCAGAGAGGCGAGGGGTGAACGTCAGAGCGCGGGTGCTTTCTGACAGGGTGGGATTAGAGGACGTTTCTTTCGGCAAAGAGCTTCCAAAAAGTTCCTCCACTGTGATCTGCTTCACTACTGAGTGACCACACTGTGGAGAACACAGAGTAAAGAAGCTTGTTTAGGAAACTATTTGGGGTTATATTATAAAGTGAGACATGAAAGTGATGCATGTGAGGTCTACCATCTCCTGTCGCTCTGTGACCTCCTCTCTCTTCTGACTCGGAGCATCATCTCTTTCCATCCACTGACTCTATAAACACACAATCGCAAAAAACAGTGATGTATAAAGCAAACCTGCCACTGAAACGACATTGAGAACACGCGAGCAAACATTTATCCGTCTCAAAACAAAAACAAATATCCAAATCCATCACTGCAGCATTGTATGATGCTACTCATGACAGATTTAATGGCAAAAGTGTTTACTGACGTCAATGAAACACAAAAGTGAATTTGTTATGCTGCGTTTACACCGAACGCCTTCAGTCGTGTTCCTCGTTCTTCATTACCCTCAGAAAGGTTCACATCAGTGACACGAGCTGACAAATATTTTGAATTTGCGTGGAAGACGAGATTGATGCGCAAGTTTTCGTCTTTGCATGAACTTTGTATGCGCATGCAAATTGCTTAATAGTAATGGGGGGGGGTTCACAACAAATGCGAATCATTACAATATTCTCAACACGCATGTCTTCATAGTTACAATGAAAGGATGATTTATTGATGTTGCGTGTCTTTGATGCGATACCCTCTGATATTCTTCTTTGGCTTTGCTCAGCAGCTCCAGTATATCTGTAGGTCTGCTCTGAACGCAACCGTTCGTCCTGTTGTCCAGAGACACCTGCTGCTGCGCTCGCAGCGCCTCCTTCTTCACGATCCTGCACACACCCAATGAAAACCTCAACACGTATTCACACGTTACACAGACACACTCAGTGCTTTCATTGGTGTGCGTGTTACTCACTGCAGCATGAGCTGGGCAATCCGCTGACAGTCTGTCTTATCATAGAACCAGATACTGTAAATACCCACTGACAGAGAGAAAGAGAACATCACGTAATGCAATGAAGTGAACGTGAGATGTGGGTGTTGTTTATTTTCGATGTATTTCTATATAGTTCCATCAAAAAGAGATGAAAGAGAAACTACAGTACTTTAACAACATATAAATACGACAGTACTGAAACAGCAGAGGCTCACGTTCATTGACCGATCGCACGTTTGCGTTGCTCTTTGAGACATGTCCTCTCTCTCAGAATAAAAGTATTTCTATGGCTTGCTAGCCACACATTCTTTACAGTCGGCACATAAACTTACAGTTGCCATTGCGGTACAGTAGAAACGGGTCCTGGAGCTGAAATTCCAGGTCTTTATTGATCGGCTCAACTAAATTTTCAGTACTTAGCCGATTCATGATTGTAAAGCCATGATGGGGGGAGGCCGACCTGCCGACAGACACACATCACCATCAGCATCACATACATCTACGGTCGAATATACCCGTGATCCCAACGGGACGACTCTTACCTGGCATAAACAAACAGCGTGCCTTCAATCTCGGTCTTCTCCTGTTAACACAGAGAAATATTTATTGAAACTCTCCGCCATGATGTTATAAGAGACGCATCTAAGAATTGTGCATTTCCATCATAGTTGATTTGATGAAATGAAAAGTTTCTATGCACCCTTTGGAAACATGTCAATGCGGTCACTTACAGTACAAACCAAGCTGATGTGCATATGATAGTACATTATAGGATTTTAACTATTCAAATTCATTACACTTACTTTTGATTCTTGATCTGTTGACTAAGTTAAAGTAACAGATGCTGACAGGACTCATAAACAGTGTTGTTCTCTCCGGGCAGGTCACTTATATTATGACGTGTGTGTTATCATTAGCATGACTAAGTCACGTGTGTTCGACAAAAAAAAGTTTTTGTAAATACAAACAAAGCTACTGTGTCGTATATGCGCATGACTGTGATCTGCTGCCGTACGGAGACCGATCGCTTCGCATATTATGGGATTATTCTGATTGTAACGTTGCGTAACTTTCATGTGGTTTTATTATTATTAGAAGCGCACTCTGCTTTGCCTCGTTTAACCCGGAGATAAATGCGCATAATGTGTGCTTTATTGACGGAGTCACCGACTGCTGATACGCATCGTGAATGATCCACTTTCTGTTTTTAATTCTTACGTGTTTGTTTGTAATCGATATAAGACGTCATGACATTATTGAGCTGGTGGCGTTGCTATTAGCAACTGCAGGCTAACTGGCGCGTGCGTAGATCATTCAGGAAAGCGTTGAAATCTCACCCATTCATTCGCTTTCGAGTTGAAGGTGTAAAGCGCGACCTGTCCGGTAACATCCAGCAGTGTCGTTATATAGGGGTCATACTGCTGCAGAGCCGCGAGACTCATCATCTGACCCGCTTTATTCACACACTCCATCTTTACACGGAACACATTACAGGACGGACACTTCCGCTTTGATGCCTCTCCTATGTACGCGCGAGAGCCCCCTCCCTCAAGTGCCTAAGGGTCCCGAGACAATGAAGTCGAGGACCGTACCGCACTCGTGATGGATGGATGGATGGATGGATGGATGGATGGATGGATGGATGGATGGATGGATGGACGGAGAGAGATGCGTCTCAGTGTGATGGACAAAAGTCGTCTTGAATTTAGGGACCGTCTCCAAAGTTACACACATTCATCTGTAGCTACACCTTTCTAAGAAAGGAAAAACCAGATGCTCATATAAGTGTCAGCTATAATGCACACCTTTTAGATTTATGACATTTACAGTTTTTCTCAATTGTTTACACACATTTTCTGAAAGCCTCATATTCTCAGAACTCTACACACAAATCAAAAACACAAACACAATGGGTAAAACCCCTCAATTCTCCTGCAAAATGAAACTTCACATTCAAAACAATGTTCTTTCTTCTCAAAATGGTATTTTGTTTTCAAATGACACACACAAACCATCATATGAATAAACATTTATAAGAACCAGTTGAACACTGATGTGCTCTTTATTAAACACTTCTCCATTCATCATAATGACTTTGCTCTTTATATGGTTCAGTGTTACACTTACTACAGACAGTACATATATAAGTGTGTAGTAAAATATATAAAATAGTTTTTATAGTCAGAACACACAAATACACAATAACCAATATATTTTATTTTTCCAACAAAAACAATGTACAGTGTACATCCCAACCAACGCAAAGTTGCACATACAGTGGTGTACATACAAAACAACAGAAGAATTTACTGTATAGAGTTACAGTAAAAAACGATGCTGCATCTTCTCTTGGGTTTTGGGTCTGACCACAGCACCTCATCCACATCTCAAGCAATGTTTCTCAGTCCAGTCATGAAAAGCATCAGCTGTTATATCTCCACATGCGTCTTCCATAGCTTGGAGAAGGGGTTTACACATTTGTGACAGGTGTTTACACATGTGATGAGTCAGTGTTCATATTTGAATGGCAGTGTGTTCCTTGTGAAAACAAGAGATTTTTCTGCCCGAAAATTTTGCCAAATGCAGAGAATTGTGTGAAGTGTTTTGGAAAAAAAGTGTGTTTTAGAACTGCAATGTGAGTGTAAAGCAGGAATTGTGCTTGTAGTTTAGCAGAATTGGTTCAGGGGGTTGGTGAATGAGTTACATGTTGTGGTCATTGTGTCTCAAGTACCAATACTTGTGTGTAAACAATCGAGAAAAACTGTAATACAATAAACCATCAACTACGAAAATATCGCTATGATCATATTAAACGGGCTCGTACAAAAAAATGCAATTACTTAAAGTCCCCGTGAACCGGAAGTTGCGATCGTTTTTTCTTCCGTATTCTGACGCATTTTCGAGTGAAAAGGAATGTCAAATGAGGAAATTACTGGGCGTGGATTGCGTTTCTCTCTGCGAATTGATTGGATGTCTTAAAACCTTTGTTATGTGTGAGGAAAACAGATGGAGATTCAATGCATCTGCACTTTTCATATTTTGTCTTACATTTAAATTTGCTCAGTCTAAATAGGGTGAGACACTTTCTTTATCGAAGGCCAAGAGGACACTACCAACAGTCCCCAGCTAAAGTCAGTTTCAACCTGGTGGACCCTCCATGTCATTTTCTGAGCTCATTGACACCCACTGTTTGATGGGTCCGGACGTGTGAAGACATTCTCTGTAGCGTGATGTTTTTCCACGAATAATAAAGAGCGAGTAACACTATAGTTGCCGTTTGGTGTTAACACATCAACGGTCATAGATTTTCACCCCCACATCATGTAATAATCCAGTCAGATTTTTGCGTGCACTGGTTTTGAGATTGAAATCATTCAAAAATGCTGTTGGGCTTTAAATAATGGTATATTTTATTTATGAACCCACACAGTAGTGAAACACATAGCAATATTTACATATGATTTGATGGATTATTGTTATAAACATCAGAAATCTAATACAGGTGTGTTGTAACGGGGCTGGAGATCAAGGAGGGAGTCATTCCCTTTAAATTGGAGTAAGAAATTTCACACGTATCATAATGTATGTAACTTTGGAGAAGATCCCTAAATTCATGGATATCAAACGTCCAACTGTCAAGCCAATATTATGTCTGTCTGAAACAACTGTGAGGGATAATGTGTTTTCTATATATAAATGTCTATTTTGGTGAAAGCTATATTTAGAGTTTAATGCCAATTTCTTTTTTTCAATTTTGCTGCAGTCATAGCAAATCAGTGATGCGATTGTATATAATTATAATGTATACATACTGTAGATGCCTTGATAGCAGCTGTTTCTATGGGCCGTTGTACAAAGCTCATCCACCATATTAGAGCGGTCAATAAACACTGGAGAGCAACTTGACTGCCTCTGCAACCCCCATTGTATTATCAAATGTTATGTGCTGTTGTGTAAACCCAAACATTAAAATAGCTAAATTTACACAATAAAATAAGACAGCAGCGTTTGTTCACACAACATAAAAAAGTAACTATACTTGATCGCTGTATCCACAGTATTTACACATAGTCAAAGTTTTGGTCCTGCTCGGTTGGTAACATAAAAAACAGATAATTCAATTTACAATAGAAACTAGCTTCATTGCATACGAACTACAAGCATAACAATGCAATGATCCATTACAAACTAGGGATGCATGATACATTATCGGCCATATCGGTATTGGCTGATGAACGGTGAATTTTAATGTTATGATAGAATAAGGCAAATATATTATAGCTGATCAATTATAATAATTTCCTCTGGTTAAACCATGTAAATGTAAAATCCAGTACAGTACTGTCTTTTTGTCATGATCATTCACTTACTGTTATTAGCAAAACTTTGTTGATGTAGGTACAGTATGAAGATATTTGTAAATTATAGAAACAAAAGCATAATGTTTGAATCCAACGTCTTGAGACCGTGGATATAAAGAATGCCTTTCTGGGTGCTCTGGAAGAACATTTATAATTTGCTTATTAAATAATAAATATACCAGAAAAGTTTAAAAGTTAAATAATTTTTAAATAGAGTAAAGAAGGCTTGGTACATGGATTTCAAACCACTTTTTACCTTTTGTTTTGTTTGTTTTATTTGATATTAATATTTAGATACTGAATATTGGCCAAAACATTGGTTATCGGTTTCCAATGCTAAAGAACGATCAGTTATCGGACAAAATGTACATATCGGTGCATCTCTACAATAAACATTACTTTGAAGGTAAATCACTGCTAACACAAACAAAACTAGATACAAATTTAAAAAGGCAAATCTGTACTTTATTCTACATTGCGCAATAATGTACAGAACAAAACTGAGATCCAATCACTTATATATCAAACAGTTGACTGTTGAAATGACTGTAAAACGTTTTACAGCAGGTTGCCAGTAACTTACTGTAGATTTAATTGACAATTTCGTTTGAAACAAACTGACCTAGTTCTTGTATTTTCTTTCATAAAAGAAGACCAGAATATTTTAGGTCACTTTTCTTGTCATGTGAATGGTTTTTTTGTAGAAGTTTTAAATAATTTGACTAGAAAACAAGACACAATTGTTAGGAAGAATGTCATTTTTTTGCAGTGTCGCTGAACTAATGCCAGTAGTCTCTTTTTGCTCCTTTTGAAGTGAAGGTGTGTTTTGCTTTTTGATTCAAGTGAAGTTTAACTCAAACTGAAAACAGTACTAAAATGAGTGTGAATTAAATCTACAGTAAATTACTTGCAAAACTACAGCAATCTTTTACAGTGTACGTGGCCTGTCAGTCAAATTGTATCTGTCAATCAAATGGTGATTTTAAATTATGAATGTATTTAAGATGTGATGGACAGTGTTTATGTGAACGAATGAAGGAGTTAGTGAAGATTGTTGTGTTTTGCTTTAGCAGCACAGCAGGTTTGAGTCAGAGGATTATTATAGGGGATTAGACAGGTAATCCAGCAGTCTCTCTCTCTCTCTCTCTCAGATGTGCTCTGTTGTCATCATGTGTCACTCAATGAATGAATAAGGGTTATGCTGAGAGAAATGAATGGCGTCCATACAGAGAACCCGAGGTAAGATTTTGCTCGCAAGTGAACTTTCATCTCCTTTCAAACATGTCTGTTAACCCTCTGATCTAACCAACTGTATATAATCCAGCAACAGATGTCAGAAGAGTGTCCAATGGCACAGAAAGGTGTGTGTGTGTGTGTGTTTGTTTTGTTATAATACTCAATGTCAAAGCTGATGAAAAGCCTGTTAGATGTCCCTGTAAAGGTAATTGAATATTCTGCGAACAGAGCCTTTATTTAAAACAGATTGACGGACACGCAGGAAGGGGAGGGAGGGGGGTGTTGATCAGCTGTGTGTGTGGAATAACACCGCTGATGAGATCCTGTGGATGTTTGAGCTCTGGATCTTTTCTAATGGCGATCTGTGGATTTACTGTCACTACAATAATCTCCGTAGCGGAGTGAAGCGCGTCCTCGACGCCCGGATGTTGCGGAGACGCGCTCATGTTAAACCGTCAGCATCATCATCCTCATCATCCTCCACAGCACTTTAAACGTGACAGATGAGATGTTTTCATAACATCACACGAAACGGAGCTATTCAATGTGGACGAGGACATGAAGGAATCAGAAGAACCCAATGAAGGTAAAGCGATTTGATGTCTGAATCTCATTTGAACTGTTGATCTTTTGCCGGGCATTAAAAAGGTTGAGTGTAGATGTACATTTCACAGATGTGGTTAACACTTGTGCACTAGCCGAATGCTTTGCTTCTTTATAAAGAAAACAGAAACACACTTTATGAACTTGAGTATGGTCATGCTCATACTTGTTGTGTTGTTTTGTTTAGAAGTGACCTGTGCATCCATTAAAACTCACTTGAACTTTTCTCGGGTGTAAATAATGTTTGTTTTTTGAGCAAGTTCATAAAAAGCACAATACTGAAAGCTGCTTTTCGTCCGATTCACAGTGGTAAGTTATGTTAGCTAAGGTTAGGTATGGACGATAACTGCTTATTGAAAGTACAAAAAGTAACCTGCAATTTTACGTTTCAAACAGAGATGGGGATAGAGAGGAGGAACAATGACAGAACATCTTTACCTACCTGCTTAGCTTTTGTCTATCGTATATATTTCTTGCAGGTCCAAAGTATGCCAGCGGCACCAGAGCACCCACCTGTAGAGATGCCCCTCTCATGAGCCATCAGTCTCCGGCTCAGTCCGCTGCCCTGTCCTGGCAAGCGGCGATTCACGCGGCGAGACAATCCCAGGGCACATCCCAGAGTAACAGCATCCCGTCGGCTCCGGCCGGCTCGCTGGCCCAGAGGAAACGGCAGCAGTACACCAAAAGCAAGAAGCAGGGGAGCACCACCAACAGCAGACCACCCAGAGCACTTTTCTGCCTGACCCTGAATAACCCTGTACGCAGAGCGTGCATTAACCTGGTGGAGTGGAAGTATCCTTACATCAGCTGTGACAGACGCTCTATGATAACAGGCAAATATCTGAATGATTGCTGTGTGTCATGTGTTGGACGTTCAAATGTTGTCTCGTACACGGAATCAACTGAGCGTGGCGTTTGGTAGGTCAAAGCACAGGGGCAGTTGGGTTCAGGTGGCACAGTGAGGGCTTCGAAGGGGTAAAGATCCTACACGACATGAAGGAAGACGACTGCTGTCGGTTTGTGGCATTTCAGTCTTCGGATCAACCGATGGCATGAATGTGGGCTACTTTTATTTTCAGACGATTATAAAAGACAGATTTAGGAAACGTGTTGGTAATTTACGGATGGTAATGTGAGTAATGTGTGCGAGCTTTACAGCAGCTGTCATTTGAAATGACATCATACTGTAACATAGTTTACTCATTTAAGATCTGATGGCAAAAAAGCAGCTAATTTGAAAGACCTTTTCGACTTTTGCTTAGCTTTAAGCACTCTTTTGTAATGGTGGCACACAGCGCATCATTGTCAGTGTGTTTTGTTGAATTGTTTGCTGCAGACACATGAATCACACTGTTATTTCTCCTTTAACACGTCATCTCCAGACCTTTTGATATCTTTATACTGGTGTCCATTTTTGCCAATTGTGTGGCCTTAGCAATTTACATTCCCTTTCCTGAAGACGATTCCAACTCAACGAATCATGATTTGGTGAGTACTGTGACATCGACTCTTTGGCTTTCTTCAGGATGACTTGCTGCTAATGGACATTAGACCGAATGACAGTGAGTTTACAGTAGATAACCAAACACTGTCTCTGCATTTACATGAGCTTTTCATGTAAAACTCCTTTGATACAATTCAAATGACGAACAAAGTGGAAAATGCAAACAAAGGTTTTATACTGTCTTTTATTCATTTAATGAAGGATAATGTCATGATTCTGCCTAATCTTGTCTTGGTTTTCTGGTCTAGGGGCAGAATCATGACGGACCCACGTGTTTTATGTGGAGAGAAACATATTATTGTCAATCAGGACATAATATGCGTTCTCTCCTGTCTCGTCATTTGGCCCCGCCCCTCTCGTTCCTAGTATAGCTTTCCTCCTGTGTTTCATTACCCACACCTGCCCATTGTTATCTCCTTTGTTAGTTTTCCTATAAGATGCCCTCATGTCTATTGTCTTGTGCTTGTTCGTTTTACTTGTATCCTGTACATGTCCCTGCGCTGTATGTGGTGTTCCTGGTTCCTGTATCTTGTTTGTATAGTTCTAGTTTCTTGTTCTTGTTTTTCTAGCAGTTTGTTTTTGCCCCCCATGTGGGAAGTATTTGTTTTCAATTTTGCATTTTAGTTTTGCGTAGTGTTTTCTCCCCATTGCGGGTGTTTGTTTTGTGTTTTATATTAAAGTCTCAGTTTAACCCCTTCATCACCAACGCTGCCTGCAATTGGGTTCTTCCTTTCACGTTCATGACAGAACGAACAAGCCATTACAGAACCCAGCAGGCAAGATGGAGGCAAGGCGAGCGACCCAGGCTCATCGCCTACTCCGTCTACGCCAGGGCCACTCAGACGTGTTGGAGTTTGCGGACCGCTTTTTGAGGTGGCAGGGGAGATGGTCCACAGTGAGCAGGAACAGATGGTCCTGTTCAATGGCGGCCTCAACCAACCTCTAGCGGGGTGGGAGATGAAAATGCTGAGACCGCTGGGCTTCACTGACCTGATCAGGTATGCCATGAATCGGCCTGAGCCCAGTGTCTCAGCTCAACCCGGTCTTTCCCCCCGCTGGCCGCCATCCCCGAGGGCCGTACCCTGCAATCGGGGTTGTGGGCCTCTCCTCACCCTCTGCAACCTCCACCGCACCACCTCCTACAGTCTCCCCACCCGCAGTCAGCCTTGGTGGCAAGAGGGGTAGGCGAGAGTCCTGGGGGTCCTCGTCAGAGGCCTCCAACCCGGAGACAGCCACGCCCTTCACCTCCTTCCTCCAGCCGACCACCAGACGGGTGGCTCGGCTGAAGAAGAAGAGGCAACGGAGGGTGGTCCCGTCAAGTCCGGTGGTCCCGTCAAGTCCGGTGGTCCCGTCAAGTCCGGTGGTCCCGTCAAGTCCGGTGGTCCCGTCAAGTCCGGTGGTCCCAAGTCCGGTGGTCCCAAGTCCGGTGGTCCCAAGTCCGGTGGTCCCAAGTCCGGTGGTCCCAAGTCCGGTGGTCCCAAGTCCGGTGGTCCCAAGTCCGGTGGTCCCAAGTCCGGTGGTCCCAAGTCCGGTGGTCCCAAGTCCGGTGGTCCCAAGTCCGGTGGTCCCAAGTCCGGTGGTCCCAAGTCCGGTGGTCCCAGGTCCGGTGGTCCCAGGTCCGGTGGTCCCAAGTCCGGTGGTCCCAAGTCCGGTGGTCCCAAGTCCGGTGGTCCCAAGTCCGGTGGTCCCAAGTCCGGTGGTCCCAAGTCCGGTGGTCCCAAGTCCGGTGGTCCCAAGTCCGGTGGTCCCAAGTCCGGTGGTCCCAAGTCCGGTGGTCCCAAGTCCGGTGGTCCCAAGTCCGGTGGTCCCAAGTCCGGTGGTCCCAAGTCCGGTGGTCCCAAGTCCGGTGGTCCCAAGTCCGGTGGTCCCAAGTCCGGTGGTCCCAAGTCCGGTGGTCCCAAGTCCGGTGGTCCCAAGTCCGGTGGTCCCAAGTCCGGTGGTCCCAAGTCCGGTGGTCCCAAGTCCGGTGGTCCCGCCATGTTCCCCAGCCGGCCTTCCAGCCGGCGTCAAGTCATGTTCCCCAGCCGGCCTTCCAGCCGGCGTCAAGTCATGTTCCCCAGCCGGCCTTCCAGCCGGCGTCAAGTCATGTTCCCCAGCCGGCCTTCCAGCCGGCGTCAAGTCATGTTCCCCAGCCGGCCTTCCAGCCGGCGTCAAGTCATGTTCCCCAGCCGGGGACTCCTAGAGCCCCTGGGACTTCGCGCTCTCGAGCGCCGCCCCCCAGGGTGTCCCCTAAGTCCCCTGAGACTCCGCGCTTCCGAGCGCCAGGGACAGAAACTGTTCCCCCTTATCCCAACCCCTTTGGACTTCCCCCTGGACTCATGTGTTCCCCCCATGAACTTTGTTGTTCCCCCTCCCCCCTCCCTTGTTTGTTATTTTTAGTATGTCACCCCAACCCTTTTATCATGTATTCTTGTCTGCCCCTAATTGTGTTTACCATGTTTTGTTGGTTGTTGTCTGTTTCCCAGTCGGTCTTGTCTTGTTAGTGTTCTCCCTTGGTGAACGCCAGGGGCGTTCATTAAGGGGGGTTCTGTCATGATTCTGCCTAATCTTGTCTTGGTTTTCTGGTCTAGGGGCAGAATCATGACGGACCCACGTGTTTTATGTGGAGAGAAACATATTATTGTCAATCAGGACATAATATGCGTTCTCTCCTGTCTCGTCATTTGGCCCCGCCCCTCTCGTTCCTAGTATAGCTTTCCTCCTGTGTTTCATTACCCACACCTGCCCATTGTTATCTCCTTTGTTAGTCTCCCTATTTAATGCCCTCTTGTCTATTGTCTTGTGCTCGTTCGTTTTACTTGTAAGTGTTACCTTGCCTGTACTGGTATGCGTTACTTGCTTCTTGCCATGTCTTGCATTCTCTGTTTATAGTCTAGTCAGTGTCAGTGTGAGTGTTCTGTAAGTCTAGGTGTTTTTGCAGTTTAAGTTCTTGTCAAGTTCCAGTCATCAGTTTATTGTGCACTCTGTTTTGTTACCCCCTCGTGGGTTGTTGTTTTGTTAGTCATTAAAGTCTTTATTGTTATCCCCTTCACCCCCGAGTCTGCCTGCAATTGGGTTCTTCCTTCCACCACGTCCTCGTTCATGACAGATAAACTACAGCATCCCATAGCTGCCATATACACTGCAGAAAAGAGCAGCCTGAAATATCTTCATGTCTGTAGTACATTAGTGTTGTTCTTATATTTGTACCTTCTCGCATTGTCGATTTCTCGGTTTGTAAATCTGACGTGAGCACGCTCATAGTGACACAGGACTGATGATCCTGAAACCTCAGCACTTTACTATGTATCACAAGTGAGGAAGATGGAAGTGACTGTGGCAGGGCACTGAAACTCAATAAGGTGAAGAGAAAAAACCCTGATAGAAACAAGACTAACCTGGGAACCACGTAACATTTAGTGTTAGTTTAGTAAACCCAGCTCATTTCAGTCATTGATCAAAACACTGGTAGATATTAAGCTGGCTGTGTAATAATGAATAATGTTATATGAGGTGTATGTTGTGTTTTGTTGGAGTTGGTGCTGATGCTGATGTTGCGAGTCAGCTACAGTCAACGTGACTGCTCTTTTAATGGGGCTGTTTCTCTGTCTGTTTATCATTATGCCTCTTTATAATCGCATTATGTCTGTCATGGAAATGATTATGATCTCTAACTGTTGGACACACAAACTGTATTACAGCAGCGCTCCATAAAACAGGGTGACTGTCTGTCATTGGTGTGTGTTTGAAGCTTTCAGAAAGATAATGCAGAAATCCCCAGAACAGTTTTATATGATAAAGAAAGACAATGCTGGTCAATCTGTTTCTTTATGATGGAGATGTTCTGTGGGTTAAATTCTATTACATTTATGCTGAGAAAATGATTGTTTCTACCCCCTGTAAAACGTTTTTCATGAAATTTCTGCACTTTACATGTTCATTGTGTAGCAGGACATTGAGAAGTGCTGGAAACCTTAAAGCTCCAAAAAGTACATATATAAATCAGTGATCCAGTGGGTTAAAGGGATATTTCACCAAAAACAACTGTCTTCTTGCACCATCTTGTCATTTTAAACTTGTTCTGCAGAACACCAAAGAACACATTTTACAGATAGTTGGTAACCGAACAGCACCAATGCAAGTCAATGGGCCGGTTGCAAAATGTCTTCTTTTGTGTTCTGCAGAAGAAAGAAAGTCATAAAGGCTCAAAATGACAAGAGACATGATGACAGAATTGAGTTTTTTGGGTGAACTATCACTTTAGAGGTCCGGTTGAATGCGCAGTTTCTTCCGATCTCATATTAATCTTGAGCACCTATAGAGCAGTATTGTATACTTCGTATCTTCGAAGAGTATTTCGTTTGATCACCTTTATAAAAGAGAGAGACAGCTGTACGACTGTTTCTGAAAAGAGACGACATCTTGGGGTGTGCGGGGGGAGGTACTTAATCACGAGCACACAATACATCATCGCATTATCCCTGGATAACTCATATTGTTTACCTCATTTGTAAGTCGCTTTGGATAAAAGCATCTGCTAAATGTAAATGTAAATAACTGTTGATTCACTGTAATTTTGTGTATTTTACAATATGCAATTACGTGCCGACTGCCAACAAAACACAGACAGTTTGACTCACCGCGTGCAGTTCATGTCCAGCATCTTTTAGCACTGGGACCACTCCATCTGTCAGTTTCAAACCATCTCCAAATCCAGCGTTTATATAACATCCATCACTGATATGCCGTGAACAATCAGACACACCTAAAGTTCACTATCGCAAGAGTAAGAAGCCAATTTTGAAGCAGCACAGACATTCATGATGGTAAGCGGGTCTCGCTCGTCGGTTGGCTCATGGGCAGGCTCTTTCTTTCGCCTTGCCGTTCTTTTCCAGGAGAATGGTCACGACACAGGGATTCAGACTCATAAAAATTTTTCCGAAACAAGTTGGAGTGCTGGGGGAGTGCATCAAGTACAGAAATACTATATACAATACATTCTCGTTTTTTAACAAGTTGACCATGGTAAGCATGAGAAGCCAGCACGTTTAACAGTGTAAAGAAATCAGAATAGCATGATACCCCATCTTTAAAGACCAGAAAACCGACTGCTAAAGCATTAGACGAATGGACATCAAGAGCTGTGGGTCAGCATTTGAAGAACTGATGACGTCTAGAATAGTTTTGAGGTTTTGTCAGGAACTTGCATTGGTGCTTGTGTAATGATCAGATATTCATTCAGTTGTCATGACACAAATATGCAGAGCGAGCTGGATTGGTTCAGGTTGCTGTCGCCCCGACTGTTGGGTTTGTCCTGTAACATCAGTTTGACCTAGCAGTCACAGCAGTATTTAACCTTTCTTTCCAGTCCACTCCACTCTCTCGTGCATGCTCATTGATCCTTCCTAACCTACAAATGAGACCTATATTCTCAAATCCACAACTGTGACTGTCTGCTGTTAACCATTAGTCAACTGTTCAAGGTTGAATGGATGTTTTCTCGGGTGGGTCATGAGGTGAACTTTTGAATATCCCATTTCTGGGAATTGCAACGTTTCTTATAAATCAATTGCATTTTTGAGAGCTTGAACATGAACGAAAACATTGCACACATGTCAGAAGTGGCGAATCTGGTGTAGGTTTCTGATAACATTTTGACAACATCTCTGTACAAATATTAGGTTATAGTCATAGCACCACCTATTGGCAACAGGAAATATGGCACAAATAAATGACTAACAAAGTCTTCTTATATTTACCTACGGAACAGCAAACCATTTACTGTTTTCCTTGCGCCACCAGGTAGCAATGGCACCAGTGTGAGGGCCTGACCAATACTGTTTGCAGGGGAGGGGTGGAACTAAAGCACAAAATACATCATCGCATTATCCCTGCATAACTGTTGATTCACTTATAAGTTTGTGTTGTGTACCTAATGCACGTACAATTACCAACAAAACAGACATTTAACTCACTTACCGCGTGAGGATCATGTCCAGAGTCTTTAAGCGCTGGGACCTGTCATGGAACTGGAACACAAAAGGTTCGGAGACGCAAGTGCAGGAAAACAATATCCTTTATTGAAAGCAGATAATAAATTCCACAAGACGGCACAGTCTAGAGACGACCACTTAGCTTGGAGGGGAGAGGGCTCGACAGGGACTACGGGAGAGCAGAAACACAACCTCGTGAGATCTGGGCCTTGATACCTCCAGAGCCCGTAAGGAGAAGCGTCCCGACCGGACTCTCGGGAGAAGTAGTAGACAACCCAATCCAGGAGATGCGGAACACAGGAGGAGAATGCGCGGTGGGGAGAGCCTCGACCCGCCGGCTGGTTCCAGACGAGAGCCGATGACCCCTTGGTGGATGGATGACGGGAGTGAGAGCACAGTGCAGAGGTCCGAGACGCCAACCAGGACTAATGGGAGAACAGAACAAAACAATAAAAGCAAAAGAACTAGATAACGAGAACTGAGAGAACTAAGATAACCAAGACTGAGAGATCTAACTAGACGGGTACCCGGGACAAAGCAACTAAGACTAGACAGGATTACGGGAAGGCAAGGTACTAGGAATAAGGACTTGACAAGATGAGCCAGGTACCTGAGTGAATACATATAACACATTCAACGATCTCACAAAGAACGAGAGGACAGGAGGGACTAAATAGAGGGAACTAAACTAGCGGGAACGAGATACAGGTGAAACTAAGCGGCTCTAATTGGGAAATGAACTACAGGAGTGAGGGTGATGATGTGATGGAAACCCGGTGAAGGTGAAAGCCTGGCGGAGACACGGAGGGCGGGGCAAATGACGTAGACACCGAACACGTGCGGAGCTGTCAAACCGGCTCCCCACACGATCGACAAAAACAACACAGGACTCACAACCAAGACAGGGCTAGGATCACGACAGGGACCACTCCGACTATCAGTTTTAAACGATCTGGAAATCCAGCGTTATATCCACCGTTAATATAGCATTCATCACCCAAATGCAGTGAACAAGCAAACGCAGTGCTCTCTCTCTTGCCCCAGCTGGTTGACGCATGGGCCTGCTCTTACTCTCACGCTGGCACTTGGGCGAGCTCTTTCATCTTGCTCTTGGCACCTCCCCTTTCAAATATTGTAATGTTCCATTATAATGTTGTGTGAAATAGTAGTTTTTATTCTTTATGCATTCGTAATAAACTTGTGTTCAACTAAAGGCGCTACAAAAAGTAGTTTATTACATACTATAACATACATTTCATGCATTTGCCAACTGCATTTGAAAAGCGTTTTAACATTTGAACACCGGACCTGAGTCTGCTTAACACGTATGCATTGTGAATGCCGGATCCTGTGCACACGTCACACATGTTTCAAGCCACATCGATAAAATGAACAGGTAGGATACATTTACAGGGCAAAATACCCTATCAAATCGATAATAAATAAATATGATTTAACAATGACAATACCCTACCGGATTGTCGTAGCAGTATAAAATGAACAGGTAGGATCAGCTGTGCCCTGGTGGTTAGAGCATTGGGCTTGTCTTCATAAGGTTGCCGGTTCAAATCTCAGTGCCAGCAGGTCATGACTGAAGTGCCCTTGAGCAAGACACCTTACCCCTGATTGCTCTGCAGTAATGTGACACTGTAAAAAATTACTTGTAAGTCGCTTTGGATAAAAATGTAAATGTAGGTAGCAGGGTTTTTTTTATAGTGCAAAAGAATTATGTAATATGCCTGGGAGGAAAATCTGAGGGGTAGGATGAAATTTCAGGACACCACACGTTGACAGTAAAAAAACTGATATATCAGAATCAGAAAGTGTGCTTGGACACACAAGGAATTTGTCTTAGTGACAGAAGCTTCCAGTGGCAGGCAGGTTAAAAAAAGTGACAAGGCACAAGTAACAAAACGTAAAAATAAATATGTGAGAGACAATACACATTTGACAAAAGGACAATAGACACAAAAGTAATCCCTGTGGGCCTTGGTGACATATTTTGATATTTTGAAGCAAAACGATCTTCCTTCAAACATTATTTCATAACATGAAAACTGACATTATTTACAACATTATTAGCATTAGTCTACAGCCTTTGCCAAACGCGATCAAGCCAAAACAATGTTGGACTCCCATGAATATCGGTGGCAGTTGTAGCACGTAACGCACATATAAGAATCTGGAGATGATAGAGATGCAACTAAAATGTGTCTTTTGTCATTCTGTTTCACAGGAAACAGTAGAATATGCCTTTCTGATCATTTTCACGATTGAGACCTTCCTCAAGATCATTGCTTACGGACTGGTCATGCACCAGAACTCCTATGTGAGAAATGGCTGGAACATGTTGGATTTCGTTATCGTCATTGTGGGGTAAGTAAACCGTCAGACGCTCATATACATGGGTGTCAATTTCTTTAGCCTCAGTAAGACTTCCACTTGAACTCTCCTTACCCCATTTGCACGTTTTCCCATCATTTATGATAAGTTTTTCTGGCTTTCCATGTCTTGACTGTTATCAAGTAGAGGGTGCTTTTATACATCTTCTGAAAGAGTAGAGCATTCACAGATCCCAAAACACACAATTGCCTTATGTTTGTGTTGGTCATCATTCTTAATCTAATCTGGACTAGGGGCACAGGGACAAAACTACAATTTGACTACAAAACAAGCGCTCCTGTACGCTCCTGCCGTTACTACACTTTTACTGTAATAAAAGCATGTAACATTTAATGTTGATCCCCATTTAGTTTTCGCTTGCTTATCCATCTGTCTCAGGATTAAATGTCACTTCACATCACACTAGTTCAATGTTTTGTTCAAGCTGGATTAGTTGAGCAACAAAATGATAGACTCATCCGAGGGATTAAAGACGTTGTGCAGTGTCTTTGCATTGTCTTTCTCTTGATCCTAACAGTTTGGTGTAGATGAAGTTTCAGATCACGTCAGACTTAAACGATGGTGCCAAACAGCTGTTTTTAGTTTTGTCCATTTAAATTGAAAAAAAACCAGCTGATTTAAAATATTACTAGAATGAGTTATTATCTTTTCTAGGGGTGCCAACATATCAGCCCAGCCTGTCCATCACACTCTCTCTATTTAAATGTACACGTGTGTGTTTGTATCATGTATAATCATGTTGCTGTCGCGTTTGTGTATAGTCTTTTCAGCGTGGTGCTCGAGCTGCTTACCAAAGATCGAGATCTCTCCGGAGGGAAGCCGGGTGGATTTGACGTGAAGGCTTTACGAGCGTTTAGGGTTTTGCGTCCCCTCCGCCTCGTCTCTGGAGTGCCAAGTGTGTCATCACCTTCACCCGTTATTTACCCACACAAGCATGTGATACAGTGTCATAATAGCACAAACTAACACAATAACGGAGTGTCAAAATGCTGTGTGTAGGTCTACAGGTGGTGCTAAACTCCATCATTAAGGCCATGGTTCCACTGCTACACATCGCTCTGCTCGTTCTTTTCGTCATCATCATCTACGCCGTCATCGGCCTTGAGCTCTTCATTGGGAAGATGCATGCCACCTGCTATCTGAACGGCACACGTCAGTGTCCCGTCACATCATCTCACTACCTCAGCATACTGTACTAAAGTTGTAGGACTGTCTTAAAATGCTACAGTCATTAACATCACATGAAATATCGTAATAAGCGTGTTGTCCCATAATATAAGTACTACGTTTGACGTTTCTCTTTGCCCCCCCCCCTTTCTCCACGTGCACAGGAACATTTGCAGAAGAAGAGCCCACCCCCTGTTCTCTTTCAGGTCACGGCCGTCACTGTCCTTTCAATGGCACTGTGTGCAGAGACGGCTGGCACGGGCCCAACAACGGCATCACAAACTTTGACAACTTCCTGTTTGCCATGCTGACAGTGTTCCAGAGTATCACCATGGAGGGTTGGACAGATGTGCTGTATTGGGTGAGATGTAGAGTAATGATTGAGGTCAAACATTCCCCTTCACTGATGTTAACGTTTGCTCTTTCTCCTCTTCCGCACTAAGCGCTTTTCCATGACACACACACAGCTCAGTAGAGGTTAATGAGATTGATGCTGTAAGACTGAAGGGATCAAGTCAAAAGACCACAGAACCACAGGCCGTCCACTGCATGCACACACCAGTCCCAGAACAACAACAATGGAAGTTTACTGTAGTCAGACCCGCGTTCTTCTGAAACCTTGTATCTCCATTTTTTGGCCCTAAATGATTAATATTAGTCACCCTGTATGTTTGTCACTGGGTTTTGCAAAAATCTAACCAATATAAAGTATTTTTAAAAAGAGCAATAAAAAACTGTGATTTTGGACATCCGAGGTTTCAGAAAGACTGACGATATGTGGCTTGGGTAAATGCATTTCCAACCCATAAAATTGAGTTTTATTGCTGACCAAAACCTTTACCGTGTACCGTGTGATTTACTGTCTAATACGAGATGTTGTGTGTTTCAGATGAATGATGCTATGGGCTCGGAGTTGCCCTGGGTCTATTTCGTCAGTCTGGTCATCTTTGGCTCATTCTTCGTCCTCAATCTGGTACTGGGCGTTCTCAGTGGGTGAGTGACCCGTCATCATTCAAACATGATGCCTGTGTGATGCTATTTCGCCGCTCATCTCTGAGCTTTCGGTGAATTTGTCTGTGACATAGAGAGTTTTCTAAGGAGCGGGAGAAAGCGAAGGCCCGAGGAGATTTCCAGAAACTGAGAGAGAAACAGCAGTTAGAGGAAGATCTGAAGGGCTATCTGGACTGGATCACACAGGCTGAAGATATCGACCCTGATAATGATGAGGTGGGAGATCAGGAGGCCAAACACAACCGTACGTACATAACACACACAACATGTGTTCAGCCATCTGTAAATACTGAGTCAGGTCTGCATTCTGTATCCTAGGAAAATGTTATCAGCCAATATGGTAGAAAGCTTAAAATATCGACAGATTTATGATTAGAAAGGATTTCAATTTACTAATTCTATTAAAATGCAAGATGTCAACTCACATACTGTTAAGAACAAACAATTTGATGAAATAGTCAAGTATGCCAAACATATGAGCCGAGGGCAACCGTGGAGTCATGATGTGCTATGGTAGGCCTGATGCACATCTGTTGCAGGTGTGAATATGAACTGTGTGTCTACAGCAAACATTCCCACAAGCGAGACAGAATCTGTGAACACAGACAACCCAAGAGAGGAAGAGAAGATCTTCTGCTGTGGACCTGTCTGGTAAGCGTGTCTTTTCAATCTAGCTTCAGGAGAATTTAGCCGTTTTTACTGTGAGCTTGTGTTGTGATGTCGTATCTTTTACTCTTTCAGTCAAAAAATGACAAAGTCAAAGTTCAGGTCAGTGGCTCAGCATGCTGCTTCTGTGTTATTGATGTGTTTCACAAAGAGCGTCGCTGTGTGTGATGTTTTCGTATTCGTGTATTCATCGTGAGGCTTCATGCTGCTTGTATGTTGTGTTTGATGCGTTACGTTGTTTTCCTGAACATCTTTTGTGTTGAATCTCTGTAGAGTCAATACAAACACACAAACACAAAGGGTTTAAAAGTCCTTCCTCAATCCAGAAGGAACTTTGTATGGTTATGACGTGATGGTAACTCATTGTGTCCCACTTCATTTGATATTTTTTTAACTTAAAGATAACACATCAAAGTTTTTTCCTGTGATAATTATTTCTTCATGCCTTAAAAGGACTTGAATGTAACACTTTTCTTCTGAAATGCGAATCTTATGTGACGAAACAAATTACATTACAAAACGCTCACAAAAAACAACAGTTGAAGGGAGATTTTCTAGAACCAAAACACACATTATACCGAAAGTTGACATTATAATAAACAATATGTCAGATTTAAACGAGTTTCATTTCCAATAAAGACCAAACAGAGCAGCGGGAGGATAGAAATGATATTACATTACACCTGAAGAGAAATTGTATTATTTTTGATATACAATATAATGATAGTTACAAATGAGAAGGTTGCGCATATGGACACTCTTTAAAGTGATAGTTCCGTCATCATTTAAGGTCAGTAACCGAGCAGATCTCATCCCCCATTGACTCCCATAGTATTTATTTTCCCTACTATGACAGTAAATGGGGGACGAGATCTGCTCGGTTACTGACATTCTTACAAATAACTTAATTTGTGTTTAGCAGAACAAAGAAATGTATACAGGTTTGGAACAATCTAAGGGTTAATGATGACAGAATTTCCTTTTTTAGGGGTGAACTTGCCCTTTAAATCTTTAGAGCTGATGTTTATGGTGTGTTTATATTTGTAGTTCGGATTAGTCCAGAGCAAAAGGAGAAGAAAATGAATTTAGTCCTGGTTCGCTTAGTGTTCAAACTGCCATTTTAACAGCAAACCAAAAGATGCTGAACCTAACAGATTGGTATCCAAACAATGAATGATGTGTGCTCAGTGTAGTCCTGCGCATATGATGGTATTTTCAACTCGCGAAGGAATTCCTCCGTTTCATGCGCAAGCACAGATCTAATAAACACTCCTTTTATATTACCAAATCACTTGATTGTTGGGTCGTATCTTGTTATCACTTCCTGATTTTGGTTCAGTTAGATGCCGTTGGTCCGGGTTGCATTCATATTTCAATCTGTTTAGGGTCAGAAACTGTCTAAAAGTTCTGGAGTAGCCTATCCCCTGGCATCAGTTTTTTCTTCTGTATTTTTTTCAGTTTTTTCTTCTGTGAGTT
Organism: Barbatula barbatula; assembly: GCA_037178815.1. Lineage (NCBI taxonomy): Eukaryota > Metazoa > Chordata > Actinopteri > Cypriniformes > Nemacheilidae > Barbatula > Barbatula barbatula. Next base: position 1,773,363 of record CM074086.1, read on the forward strand.
TAACCCTCAGTGATCCTAGTCCAGATACACACGTTCAAATCACGCTAACACACCGCCACACATAACAACTGCTGCTATATGAACAGATATGTCTCTCAACATGGAGAAGTGAGAGTCTATATTTAGTCTTTATTATATAACAAGTAATCTGAAGACAATATTCACTGACGTGCAGAAACATCTGTGTGAAAACAAGCATAAGATATGGACGTGATGTGTCTCCTCAGCCGCTGGCGGTGCTGGAATCGGTTCTGTCGCAGAAAATGCAGAGCTGTGGTCAAGTCCACCATCTTTTATTGGCTGGTCATTCTGTTGGTGTTTCTGAACACACTGACCATATCATCTGAGCATTACAACCAACCTGACTGGCTCACGGAGGTCCAGAGTAAGAAACCTTATATTATTACCTCTATTAGTGAGAACCTCTCATAAAGATTGTATTCCAAGACAAGACAATTGGTTTTTAAAGTCCCCCTGTGGTCGATAGTTTTATCCCTTAAGACTAATCGTTGACCTTCAAAACGACATATTTAAATGTTTTTTTCATGTAAAAACTGTTTCCCTGCCTTAAAATAGCTTGAATGTAATTCTACACCTTCCTTAAGTTTATGCGGAAACATGAATATGCAAATTAGCCCCGTCTCCACTCAATCATACAGTTCCAGACACTGTAAAAACTGAAAGTGAAACTGAGCGTTGACACAGCAGTGCAGCGATCCTTTTAGCCCAAATCTATGCACCATCTTTGCATATTTATCCAATAAACTGCTGATCCACAGGGGTCAAATGAGTTGATCTGATTGGTTACAGGTTTACGACGTAATTAACCGGAGCAGTTTCAAACTGGAACCCTTTTAACTACATTTACATTTACATTTATTCATTTGGCAGACGCTTTTATCCAAAGCGACTTACAAGTAGTTTTTTACAGTGTCACATTACTGCAGAGCAATCAAGGGCACTTCAGTCATGAGCTGCTGGCACTGAGATTCCAACCAGCAACCTTCTGATCACAAGCCCAACACTCTAACCACCAGGCCTCTTAAAGCATATTAAAAACACCACATAAACATGTGAAACCCAGGTGGAAGTAGTGTATTGCATCATTGAATAACTTATTCTGATGACAGAAAATAAGACTGGGATTTATATTTTTAATTGTAATACTGTTGGTTTCAAGTGGGAATCTATTTAAAAAGAATTTAATTTAATAAAACAATTGCCTGTTCATGACATTTACTAATGTTAATAAAGCATTATTTGTAAACTGTAGATTGGCCCCCTGAAAACGACTCAAGCCCAGGGCCCCACATGGAACAAGCAAGGGGCAAATTACGAGTAGCATCGTTCACTTCAAATAAAAATATTGAAAAATCTGATAAGAACAACAAAAACGTTGTTATCTTAACTGCTCGACGATTATACATAATCTTCTAGATACGTGATTGCATGTAGCATCGTCATTAAATCTGGGAACAGAACTTTGTTTTTGTGCTGTTTGTCTGCAGATGTGGCTAATAAGGTATTATTAGCCCTGTTTACATGTGAGATGCTGATCAAGATGTACAGTCTAGGGCTTCAGGCGTACTTTGTCTCGCTCTTCAACCGGTTCGACTGTTTCGTGGTTTGTGGAGGCATTGTGGAGACCATCCTCGTGGAGTTGGAGTATATGTCTCCTCTTGGCATCTCTGTTTTCCGCTGCGTTCGTCTCCTCAGAATCTTCAAAGTCACTCGGTGAGTAACAGCGTTCTGCAAACATCTTTTGAGGGGGCGCAACAAACAATTTGACATGTGATGTAAACGTATCATCACTGCTTAGCTATAAAAAGGTTTTATCAAAGCCAGTAATAAGGTACCAGTCCAAATGAAAAACATATTTTGCAGTATATTTTATTATAGGAAACCATAGTCAAATTCCTAGATGCTACAGTGTTTTTGAACCATACCATAATTGATATTAAGGCATAGTTCAGTATTTCTACAGTTTATTAATTCACTATTATAGTATTTGGAGTATTCAGGAAACCCTGGAATTGTTAAAAATGACCACAGAGAGAGTAACTCTGTGTGGTGTTTTGGTTGGCCATCCATCTCTTCTGAAACTAAATCTGAGAAATCGTTTTATTTCTAAATTATTGTGCAATTTATAATACAGTTATGCTTAAAATAATAGCAGTCCAACATCACTAACCAGATCAGTCACTGTTTTGGGAGGAAATTATATTTCTATAAAGAAAATATTTTACTAGTCGTGTAGAAGAGTAATAGAAGACCAATAGACATGACATGCATGCTGCTCATTCTGTGAAATGAACCATTCATTGAAGAGAGTGTTATTTGGAGTTGAGTAAGAGAGGTAAATCGTTCTGTGAGAAAACTGAGGTCAAATAAGAACTGCATAAGGAAGAAGGCAGCAATTGCTTACTGTGCATTTCTCTCTGAAAATCTAAGTAATAGGGTTGTTTTGGATATTGTTGAAAAAAAAACATTTTTAGAGAGGAAAAAACATATAAGGAAATAATAGGCTGCTCGGCTGAAATGATATCAAATGCTTTAAAATGGCAACCAAAACCAGACAGATGTGGAAGAAAATGGGAAACTACCATCGATGGATGGAAGAATATCCAAAATGGCAAAGACTCATCCAATGATCAGCTCCAGGGTGATCAAAGAAACTCTGATGTTACCTGTAAGTACTGTAACAATAAGAAGACGCCTATGTGAAGCCAAACTATGGACAAGAAGCCCCCTCAAAGTCTTATTGATGAAAAAACAACATGTGCTGAAAGAGGTTACAGTAAGCCAAAGAACACATTGACTACCCGTCTGGCTCTGCCTCTGCACTGAACCCTCTATTGACCAGACGCCTGTCAAACATTATTTGCTGATCAAAGTAAATCATTTGTAAAAATGATGAAAATAATAGTTCTCCCAACAGTACAATCAGGGCTGGAAATGAGGGAACGCAGGGCACAGAGTCCAGAGAGTGAATTTCAGTCCAGTGTATGGAAGTTTACAGCATCTATTGGTGAGGTCGCGAATTGCAACCAACGGCTCACTCAACCCCTCCACCCAAGGAACGTTGCCAAGACGTCATCAGAACTTGGTCACAGTGACCAAATGAAGACGAACTGGCGACGTTGTCAGAACGTACTGTGTTGCTGGGGTTTGGCTTTAAGCTATAATTCAGCAGTTCTGCAACTTGTTGGTTTGCCCAGGGGCATTTTCTACATGAATTAAATTTTTTTGAATCTTTGGTAATATCTGTAATCTTCCACATCTTCCCCCTTGATATAATGAATTGTGTGGGTGATTTGGAATCTCCTCCCACAGATCTCATCCCATATTTTTTCGAACTTTGGTTTTCTCAATTCTTTGTAGAATTCTTTGTTGTTGCCTAGCCTTTTTCAAATAGCCTTTTTATCTATGAGATTCTAGCGGTTTTGATGAATATTTAACGTGAGCTTCCAGGCTGGATTTGTTTTTGTCTAAATCTAGACTGTACTTTCTCTGTCAGCATGCATTCCCAGATGAGCAAACCGATGTTGAATCAACGTAGAATCGATATCTCTCGCGACATAAAAACGACATCGTTTTGCTCATCGGGGTAATGTTGAATCAACATCAGTCACGGCATTCAAAACCAACCAAATCGACGCAATTGGTTCACTTATCTAACATTGCTTTGATGTTGATTTCAGTTCGGTGAAATTACTTAACAATTAACATAATAAACATTAAAAATGAACATCTCAAAATACTTCAAACTAAGAGATACATAAGCTTGTGTATGTAATAATATATTAAACATCACATTCTGTTACATTGCTTATTATTATTTATACAAAATATACATTTATAAATACATATTTAGAGCATACAAACCTTCTATGCAAGACTAATGTACTACAGATTTACTCTCAAATACACACAGAGGTATAAAAGTCAATAGGCTACTATAAATAGTCAAAATTTACAAATGAAGTGCAATATTTGATCAAGAATAATACTGATCATGTTGTACCAACTGTGTATGTCTATTATATTCAGTGAGGCAGAAAAGGGGATGTAAGTTAGGACATTAAGAGACTGAAATCCTCAAAATAAATAAATCAAACTGGACTACGTGACTCTCCTTTTCGGTCCACAAAAACAAACACATTTATGTATTTAGTTGACTTTGAGGGACCAGCACCAGTTCAAGTCAAAGACCTGTCAGAATTTTGTGAGAATCTGGAAGATAAATTCTTCAAGCCGTGTTACAAGTGAAAGTGGCGCTGGTCCCTCTGGAGACTCTTAACCTGTCTGTCTTCCTGTTAAAGACAACCTGCATAATAATAATGCTCATCTGAATAAAAGGCATCACTTTATAGCCCCGTTACGACTACAAACTGCCAAAGGTGCTTAGTTTTATTAATAACATGGAATAAGTCAGTCATTTAGGGAACAGCAGATAAATCAGTGTCAAGTCAAGTCAAGTCAGCTTTATTTATATAGCGCTTTGTGACGGGTAGAGAAACAACACGTGCAGTCTGTCCTGTTTTCTCAACACCCCGAAGGGGAATTTATTAAAGGGGTGGCGATCAGCCGGTGAGAAAACACACAAATGCCCGTCTCCGATATCCCGTGCCGTGAGGTGGGGTGGTGAGCCGTGTTCCTGGCGTAGTCCCGTGTCCGTGATATCCCTGGAGCCTGTGTAGTCCCGTGTATCCCTGAGTTCCCTTGTGGCCGTGAATTCCCTCGTGTCCGTAGCGCAGTGGCTGGGTGCGTGGGTTCTCGAGTCCTTGGCTGCTGTTGGCCGTCAATAGTCCGAGCCTGGCAAAAGGTACAGGAGAGACAACAGTTAGATACACTCTTACCATTGAGTCGTAGCTCCCTGTGCTTCCTGTGAAGCAGGCTTTTATGCCGGCTCTGATGATTCCTTGACGACCGACAGCTGTGCCTCGTTCTCTCCGTCTGTTCCCATGGCGACGCTGATTGCGCCAGGGGTGACTCGCCACACGCTTTTTACAATTTTCATTGTTACAAAGCAGCTGTACAAGAAAAAATGACTATAAGTAAAACAAAAGGTTATGGAATTCAAAACACAGGTCAAATATCAGACACACAATAAATTCCTATATGCAGTGTTAATTAAATAAGACTACCAAATTCTAGCAGCCCCCCCGGCCAGGCAAAACAGTGCAAAACAGTATGCAAACGGTGGCGAGGAACCCAAAACTCCATTGGAGGAGAAAAAAACCTCAGAGGGAAACCAGGCCTAACCAGGGGATTCCAGTTCCCCTCTGGCAAAAACTGCAGCCTCTGCACAAGCTCAACAGTGCTTGCACAACAAGGCAAAAATAAAAAAATTAGATTTAAAATTATCATTAATAATCTAATAGTGGCTGAAGTTTTGTAGGGACGTCACTTCCTTCGTCCAGCATTTGTCAGGTCTAGGAATGGATTGCGCCCTGCCCGCTCCGGTAACCTTGGACTGCATTCTGCCCGCTCTTGTAACCTTGGAACAATGAGACAAGACTGGCTGAGAGTAGAGTACTGTTCTGCACTCTTTGATGCAACAAATGCATCAGTTGTTATTGGAAGTGTCCCTGGTTCCGGTTGATCTAACTAGTGCAGCCTAGATCTTTGAAATACATATATTATGATAATGTAGTGTATGCAAGATTAAAAAGATGCGTCTTTAGTCTAGATTTAAACTGACAGAGTGTGTCCGCCTCCCGGATATTGCAGGGAAGACTGTTCCAAAGTTTAGGCGCTAGATAAGAAAAGGATCTGCCGCCTGCACTTGATTTAGAAATTCTAGCTATTACCAACTGACCTGACGCCTGAGAGCGTAGTGCACGTGATGGACTATAATACGTAAGAAGTTCTCTCAAGTAGTGAGGAGCTAAACCATGCAAGGCTTTATAGGTAATAAGCATGATTTTAAAATTTATGCGATGCTTTATAGGTAACCAGTGCAAGGTTGACAGAACCGGGCTAATATGCTCATACTTTTTTGTACGTGTAAGAACTCGAGCTGCCGCATTTTGGACCAGTTGGAGTTTTTGTAATAGGCCTGCAGGGCAACCACCTAATAGTGCATTACAGTAATCTAGTCTTGATGTCATAAAGGCATGTATAAGCTTCTCCGCATCTGATGATGACAGCATATGACGTAATTTAGATATATTTTTAAGATGGAAAAACGCAATCTGACAGGTGTTGGCGACCTGGTTCTCAAATGACAGAGTACTATCGAATATAAAGCCAAGATTCTTAGCTGAAGATGAGGGTTTTATGTAACATCCATCAATAGTTAAGCAGTATTCTTGGTTGTTACGTAGGGCGGTTTTCAGTCCGATAAGTAACACTTCAGTTTTGTCCGAGTTCAGTAATAAAAAATTGCTACTCATCCACTTTTTTATATCGACTATGCATTCCACTATTCGATGGAATTGCTGTGTTTCGTGAGGCTTCGAGGAAATATAAAGTTGCGTATCATCAGCATAGCAATGAAAGCTTATTCCGTGTCGCTTTATTATATCTCCTAGGGGTAACATGTATAATGCGAAGAGCATAGGCCCTAGTACTGAGCCCTGTGGTACACCGTACTGGACTTGCGATTTGCGTGATACCTCATTGTTTATTTTTACATATTGGAAACGGTCGCATAAATAAGATCTAAGCCATTTCAAAGCTATTTCCTTAATACCGACATCATTTTCGAGTCTATGTAGGAGCATGCTGTGGTCAATGGTGTCGAATGCAGCACTAAGATCTAGCAGCACCAATAAGGAGATACAACCTCGGTCAGACGCCATAAGCAGATCATGTGTAACTCTAATCAGAGCAGTCTCTGTACTGTGATGTGCTCTAAATCCAGACTGGAAATCTTCATTAATCTCATTCCTTTGGAGGAAGGAGCATATTTGAATTGAGACTACTTTTTCCAGAACTTTAGATAAGAAAGGTAGATTCGAAATAGGTCTATAGTTAACTAGTTCTCCAGGGTCCAGATGGGGTTTTTTGACAAGGGGCCTTATAACAGCCACCTTATATGCTTTAGGCACATGTCCTAATGTCAGAGATGAGTTAATAATGCTAAGTAGAGGATCTATAATTTCTGGGAGCATCTCTTTCAGAAGATTTGTAGGTAATCTGTGGTTTACTGTAGGCCTACATCTGATCTCTTCATGTCTTCAACTGGGTCTCACAGAAAAACAAAAGACCTGCAATAAAAATCAAACAATTCATAACCCGTTACAAATCAAGTCACAAACTGTCAGAAGAGTATTCACATAACTGTAACAATGCAACATTTTCTGTGATTACCACCTTGACATTGGCATACACACATGGGAAGTCAGGTAACATACAAAAGCTTAAAATAGTTTGAAATCCAAGTCACATATTTTTTTCAGTGGCCATGTTAAAAGATTCAAGCATTTACATGTGAGCGGGTCATGCTTGTGTCGCAGGAGCAGCGCTGGAGCAGAAGACAGCAATCATTTAGATTCTACACGTGTTACACTGCTCACGCTCAATTCATATGAAAGTGCACTGCAAAAATGCTTATGGGTTGACAAGAAAAGTAACAATTTAATTAAAATGCGTGTAAGTGATGTCAAATGTGTTTTAACCCTAACCTCAAACAGGCCCTGTGCTAACACGACAATAAATTAGGAGTTCACAATACAAAAATGCTTAAAAACCTAAACATTATAACACATTACAACTTTAACAACCAAATAATGTTCAAATACTTAAATTTTTTAAATAAAGAAATGAATTCATTAAAACAAAGACGGTTAGCCATAAAGTGTGCGCGCGCAGAATTCCGACTCCTCCCACCAAGTTTCCAAATAAGGTTATGGTTTCCGACCAGATGCGTCGTATTGATAACATAATTTCGATATTGAATCAATGTTTTTTTCCGACGTTAACGTTTCGATGTACCGACAAAATAGTGAACGATGATTCAACATCAAAATATGATTGACGACCGATACTGACCTTTCTAAACAACATCGGTTTGCTTTCTGGGTTTCCAGTGTAACTTTGAAAATGATTATTACAAAACTCCTGAGTTTTGAGCTCCACAGAAATGGAAAATATGATTTAAAACACGAGTGAATAATCCCAGAATTTCACAGTTTGTGATTGAACTATTGTTTTATGTCCCCATCTCTGTTTGTAGTCACTGGGCATCTTTGAGTAATCTGGTGGCATCTCTGTTGAACTCCATGAAGTCCATCGCATCTCTGCTTCTGCTGCTCTTTCTCTTCATCATCATCTTCAGTCTGCTGGGAATGCAGCTCTTCGGCGGCAAGTTCAACTTTGACGAGACTGTAACCAAACGAAGCACCTTTGATAATTTCCCTCAAGCGCTGCTCACTGTGTTTCAGGTCTGTGTTTCACGCCCATCATCCACTGTTGGATTGCATTTTTTTAACACGTGATTCTGTGTAAATGTCTGTGCGATGTGTTTGTTCAAACAGATCTTGACAGGCGAGGACTGGAATGCAGTAATGTATGATGGGATCATGGCATACGGAGGTCCGTCCTCCTCGGGCATGCTCGTGAGCATCTACTTCATCATCCTCTTCATTTGTGGAAATTGTATCTTTCCTGACTGTGACAGTAACTTGTCCTTCTCATCCTGACAGAATGAACCTTATCAGTTCAAGTAGTTAAATAATTGTAGTTTTTTATTTACTGTCACGGAGTAATCTTGTGACTATGAGACACACATATCCCTTACATACGTTGCACTACACGGTGTAAAGCTGTACCGAGAGGTCACGCTGTGTTGTTTGATCTTCTATTGATCTCACGTGATGCAAATTCACAGGCCAGAGCTCACCAAACTTGGTCTTTGCTACGCAGCGAAATGCGAAATACCGTTGGACAGGCTTGCATTTCAGGTCTGTCGCATTCGCATGCGTATGAAGGGAAAAGTGAAGTGTGACCGTGGCATTAAAGCCGGCACTGATAACATCATCGACTGTTGTAAGATGTTTATGTTAATGTGTCAGAATATAAGATTAAGTTTATGTTGTAAAGTCATTTCTTTTTTTTTGTGGGATTTTCAAATAAGGTTTTATGTCATTGAATAAACAGAACTGCATGCTTGCATATGTGCATGTTCGAAATCTTGACTCAGCTCATCAGATATCTTACTGAACGTCTTCTTGGCCATTGCTGTGGATAACTTGGCAGACGCTGAGAGTCTGAACTCAGCCCAGAGAGAGCAAGAGAAGAAGAACAAGAGGAGGAAGAGTATGATGAAGAAAGACGCAAGCACAACGGTTGGTGATGTTGACATTTGTTGTCATAGGTTGGTGGCAGTATTCTTCCAGTGAGTTATTTGTGCATAATGACACTGACATAACTCAATCGATATCTGCTCCCCTCACCCAGATGAGGTTTAGTTCCCGATAATGACGATTGTATATGTAGATCCTGAGATGCGTGTGTTTATGTTGCAGGCGTCTGTAGATGTGGATGCTGATGATGATCCTACAGAGGACATACGCGACTATACAGGTGAACATTGACTCATTGATCATCCAATCACATGAGCTCCAGTGCTCTGATGCGTGTGTGTTTGTAGGTGGGGATGAAGAGGACGAGTCTGAGATCCTGTCAGGACCGCTACCTCAGAGACTCCCAGATCTCAGTCTCAAAGAAAAGACGGCACCCATTCCTGAGGGCAGCGCCTTCTTCATCTTCAGCAGCTACAACCCGTACGTATCCCACAAACATGTAGCCGTCTTTGTCAATGGATGTAAATTTGCCCGTCCTCTGAGTGACCTCTGACCTCTGTGTGGAACGCAGGATTCGTGTGCTTTGTCATAGACTGATCAATCATCAGATCTTCACCAACCTCATCCTCATCTTCATCATGCTGAGCTCTGTCTCACTGGCAGCCGAGGATCCCATCCGTAACTCATCTGCCAGAAACATCGTAAGAAACCCCTGACAGTGCCCACAGTCACAACTAAGAGCTTACGGTTCAGTTAGGACCACTTTCGCCAAAAGTTCGATTAAATAATAATGGATCTAGTTGCATTCATTCCTGGACAGAGTGGGGAGAGCAGCTAGTCAAACCCCCCAGTGGTAAAAGAACAGATCCAATAATTAGTCAAATAACTGCTTTAACAAAAACAATCACAAGACAAATTAACTTAGTCCTTTATAGATAAAAGTGGAGTTGGGGATGGAGGGGGGAGTTCAATTCAGTGTGCTGCTCTGCTTTAGATTGGTGACAGAATTAACAGGGATTTAAATCAACTGGAAATTGAAAATCAATGAAAATCTCAGCTGCCTGAGCTTGAGTGACGTGACGTGCCAAACTAACGTGATCCTTGATTTCAATTCACACTGTTTTATGAGAGTATGGAGTGTGTCAGATTATTATGGTTTCTTCTAAAAAGTAGCAATTACACTACATAGTTACATTTTTGTGTGTTAAACTGTGTGACTTTATAATGAACAGCAGGTTTTCTCAATGTCAGGAGATTCACTCAGGAAGAAACACTTTTACGTACACTTTCGGCATTTGTTACTATATTTTTGTAAGGTTTTAACTGTGTTTTCTCACTTCTGGGAACACGTTAAAACCGAAATATGGTTAACGCACACATGCACAAATGGTAGGTTTCTATACATCCACTAGAAGTGTTTTCCTTTATAGGACTCAAACTGTATATTGTGTCTCACTGTAGTTGGATCAGACCTTTACAAGCTGTGGTTGTTTGAACTGACAGGTTGTAAGTGTGGTTTTAAGGAAGTGTTTTAAAAGAGTCATGATATAAAAAGGCTTTTTTCATTTATTGTGTTACTGATAGGACATTTTGTCCTTCTGTATGGCTTCTATATTTCAGACCATTAAACGATGATGATACGTCACTGTTTAAAATGTGTCATCTGATGATGTTTTTTGCAGGTTCTGGGTTATTTCGACTATGCCTTCACTGCTATATTTACAGTAGAGATCCTGCTGAAGGTAAAGACTGGATCCTGTCAGGCACCACAGAGTTCTAGAAATGTGATTTTTGTGTTTTTGAGATCCGTTCTCATGTCGTCTATCTTTTCCTCATGTTCTTTAGATGATGGCGTTTGGTGCGTTTCTGCACAAAGGAGCTTTTTGCCGGAGTTATTTCAATTTATTGGACCTTCTGGTGGTTGGAGTCTCTCTTGTTTCTTTCGGAATACAGTACGGTCGTAACAGTCATTTTCATAGAGTTGCATTCAGATGAGTGTAAAAAAGGAGTGAATCATCAGTACTCAACAGATGAACGTTTGTGTGTTTTGTCTGCAGATCATCCGCCATTTCAGTGGTGAAGATATTGAGGATTCTGCGTGTGCTTCGACCTCTCCGAGCCATCAACAGAGCCAAAGGACTCAAAGTCAGACTTTCACTCTTACAGAAACACATCATTAATGCTCTTTAATGCATGGAATTTAGTAGAATACTATAACTTTTCAAACAATTTCTGAATATAACGTTTGGATGGCGTGATTACAGTATTTGTACGAGGAAACCCGTGTTTAAGGTTTGATCTTTCAAGTTTTCTCTCTGTCTCTCTGTTCATGCAGCATGTGGTTCAGTGTGTGTTTGTGGCCATCAGGACGATCGGTAACATCATGATTGTGACCACGCTCCTTCAGTTCATGTTCGCTTGTATCGGCGTTCAGCTCTTCAAGGTACATCGGCACTAAAACAGCAGGAACACTGTCCATGAGCGCAGGACAGGCCCTTATGAAACTCTTTTGTGTGCAGGGGAAGTTTTATTGCTGCACAGACGATGCCAAGTCAAGCCCGGAGGACTGCAGGTAAGCCTACGGTTGTTTAGGAGCGAAGGCTGAGCCGCGTGCAAGGGCTTCATCGTGTGTGTCTGTGTGTTTCTAGAGGGACGTACATCGTGTACAGTATCGGCGAGACGGCACTGCCACAGGTGCGAGAGAGACTGTGGTACAACAGTGACTTTAACTTTGACAATGTGCTGATGGCTATGATGGCGCTCTTCACCGTCTCCACGTTTGAGGGCTGGCCAAGGTTAGAGACACACAACGCTGTCAGCCAACTTGTTTCTCCTCTGTCTGAGATACATCTCCACACATCTTACATGCATTGACATCGTCGCATGTGAAAAACATTAAAAACATAAAAATAGGACCACGGATTTGCATTCTTATTGTTAGTGACTTCAACACTAAACTTTACTATAACTAACTGCAGATGTATGAACGCAGTCAAGGTTTTGCCAAAGGTGTCCACTGTAGCAACGATACGTAGAAATGAAGAAAACGCCCTACAATCCTAAAGGTTCATGACATTCACGCTGTCTTCTGCAGTCTGCTCTACAGAGCCATCGACTCACACAGGGAGAACATGGGTCCCATTTACAACTACCGTGTGGAGATCTCCATCTTCTTCATCATCTACATCATCATCATCGCCTTCTTCATGATGAACATCTTTGTGGGTTTTGTCATCGTGACGTTTCAGGAGCAGGGCGAGAAAGAGTACAATAACTGTGAGCTGGATAAGAACCAGGTGTGAACATCTGCAAAGATGTCGTTCTGCTCGTAACATCTCATAGACAGATCATCTGACTGAGTGTTATTCTGTGTGTGTGTGTGTGTGTGGACAGCGTCAGTGTGTGGAGTATGCTCTGAAAGCCCGTCCGCTGAGGAGATACATCCCTAAAAACCTCTACCAGTATAAGTTCTGGTATGTGGTGAACTCCACCGGATTCGAGTACATCATGTTTGTGCTCATTGTCCTTAATACGGTCTGTCTGGCTGTCCAGGTGAGGAAACATCTGCACTACTGTATTCTACATCATATATCATACAAAGCACATTATAACATCTTTCTGTAACTTTACCAAAGATTAATGATATTAATGTTCCAGCATTGTATATAAGATTTTGTTTAAGATTCTATGTTTTTATTTGGGGGTTAGGGTTAGACCACTAGTGTAGGCAATAATGCCGGGAGTGTTATTAAGTGTGGGTCTGTTTGAGTAAATATTATTGAACGCCAAATGAAAGGTTTTTAATAATACGGAACAACTGTCCAATATGTGAAGGTGTATGGCGAAGAAATATCTGTATATGTAGTCATTAAATGAATTTTGTATAAATGCAATTGTAGAATAAATTTTTTTGTGCATATGATACACAGCATCACGGTCAGTCGCGTCTGTTCAACTACGCCATGGACATTTTGAACATGGTGTTCACTGGAGTCTTCGCAGTGGAAATGATCCTCAAACTGGTCGCCTTTAAACCGAGGGTATGTGTCTTTCAGTTTGATGCTTTGGCAGCTGTAATGGGAAGTGCTTGTAGCCCCCGTCCCAGCAGAACAGAAAACAGAAATGTCTGCCTGACATTCCCAGATACGTAAAACCCCAGAATACCTCACTTTTTATCTCAGTGTGTGGCTCTTCTCTTTCTCTGCTTTATACGTTTTCTTTCGATCTGTGTTTTGTTGTTTGTCTGCAGCATTATTTCGCGGATGCGTGGAACACCTTCGACGCTCTGATTGTTGTTGGCAGCATCGTTGACATCGCGATCACAGAGATCAATGTGAGTACCGCCACACGCATGTTTATTCTTTCTATTATTGGATTAAACTATACTTTTGATTTAGTTAAATTCATATTTTTAGTTTTTATGTTCATTTTAGTTGAAAATGAAGCAACTTTGTTATTTTAGTGCTTTAAACTTATTTCAGTTAATTCCTGAGACAACATTTAAAAAAAGTCTTTATTTTTTCCCTATAATTTTTAGGTCAACATTTTAGTTGGGTAGGGTTAACATTTAGAATTATTCATTTAAAGACAGATCATCGCAATAAAACAATAATTGTATAATCCTATATAAATATTAGCTCCGCTATTTTCAAAATTGTGGATTGCTTATTGTTCACTTATGTGATCATCCTAGAGGAATTGAACTTGTGTTGTTTGTATGTTCGTCTGAGAATGTAAAGCCTTCGGTGTATGAAGAAACACGTGATGATGGAGATCCCTGATACTCCTTCGAACAGAGAGCGTGAACGTCTGGTTTTTGTCTCATTCACGTGTGCTGGTGTGTTTTGTCAGAACACGGAGGACAGCGCGCGAATCTCCATCACATTCTTCCGTTTGTTTCGTGTCATGCGGTTGGTGAAGCTGTTGAGCAGAGGGGAGGGCATTCGCACGCTCTTATGGACCTTCATCAAATCTTTCCAGGTGCGCTGATTAGATTTTTAAACGATGGATAAAAACATTTGACCATGTAGCTAAAAAAGTTCCAGAGAAGACATTATGTGTCTTGCACAGCAATAATATAGACGTTGAGTTGATGTGCATCTATTTGTAAGTGAACAGTGCATGAAGTCGTGATGACACACTGTGTTACGGTGTGTACAGAGTTCGTGTGTGTGGTGTGATTTGTATTGTGTCTCTCAGGCTCTTCCATACGTGGCTCTTCTCATAGCGATGCTCTTCTTCATCTATGCCGTCATTGGAATGCAGGTAAATCTTCTGCTGTCCGTGTGATGTACTCGAATGTACAGATGTCTTCTGCCGTATCATAATCATGGGATTGTCTTTGGTCTTTGAGGTGTTTGGGAAGATTGCCATGGTGGATGGAACCAGTATAAATCGTAACAATAATTTCCAGACGTTTCCTCAAGCCGTGCTCCTGTTGTTCAGGTGCGTCACATGTTTCCGTGAGAAATATGTCATGAAGAAATGGGCAGATATGATGAAAAGCAGATTTTGCGACGTTTTTGTTGAGTTTCTTTCAAATGTGCAAAGTAACACATTAACAGATGTCAGACACAGAACATTCATTCCTTGATTCTCTGAGCTGTTTTTTTTTACTGATGATGTAATGACAGATGCAGCACATCATGGACACATCAATGTCAAACAACAACAGTGTCACACTAAAGTAGAGAATCGACTAATAATGATGAATGTAGCATTATTTCTAATACTAAAGAAGGAAGAGTGTTTGACGGCCGTTCTGTGATGTCAGATGTGCGACAGGTGAAGCGTGGCAGCAGATCATGTTGGCTTGTCTGCCGGGTAAACAGTGCGACTCCGAGTCTGAATATAACCCCGGAGAAGAGAAGACCTGCGGAAGCAACTTCACCATCGTCTTCTTTATCAGCTTTTACATGCTCTGTGCTTTTCTGGTACATTCACATGCTGAATTCAGCTGCACCTTTGTATTCCTGTATGTCCATTACCTCGATCTGATCATTATTTCATTTCACAGAACATGCATTACAGAATAAATGTCGACCATCACAATCAAAACACATCTTAAAAATAAAGCATTTGATACATGATACAATGACATCAACATATTATTTTGTGGCTGAAGCAGAAATAAAATGGAAAGCATGTCTTTTTTTCAGATCATTAATTTGTTTGTTGCCGTCATCATGGACAACTTTGACTACCTGACACGCGATTGGTCGATTCTCGGACCACATCATCTAGATGAGTTCAAGAGGATCTGGTCAGAATATGACCCTGAGGCCAAGTATATATTCATAAAATAATTCACTCGGAGACAGACAGACGGACATGTCATGTGTTTATTTTTCCATCGAGTACATACAGTATTGTGTTTGTGTGTCACAGAGGCCGTATCAAACACCTAGATGTGGTGACGTTACTGCGCAGAATTCAGCCTCCGCTTGGCTTCGGCAAACTGTGTCCTCATAGAGTCGCCTGCAAGGTTTGCACAAAAAAACCATCAACTCAGATGATGTTTGATCGGTTTAAGCATTCTTGAATAATGCCTCGACAAAGTACGTGGCAAGATGCCAAGACGCATCTGATCAATCAGTTATCAATAATATTACTGTTATTGATCTTTCAGAGGTTGGTTGCTATGAACATGCCGTTAAATAGCGACGGTACGGTGATGTTCAACGCCACCCTGTTTGCTCTGGTGAGAACTGCTCTGAAAATCAAGACTGAAGGTAAAGCTCGCGTGACTTTATTTACACATCCGTCTCCAGTCGATGTGTGAGTCATGACGACTGCTGTGTGTCGCACAGGCAATCTGGACCGAGCCAATGAGGAGCTACGATCTGTTATCAAGAAGATCTGGAGGAGAACCAGCATGAAACTCCTGGACCAAGTGGTGCCACCTGCAGGAGGTCAGATTAAACGGTTCTGATTCTTTTGCAACGAATTGTTTGGGTTGTCAAGCGACAAGTGAATTCTTTCGACTCTCTGGGGATGAGAAAATCATTCTGAATCTCTTACAGCGAGTAAATGTTTCTGACCCTCTCACCACGATTGTTTAGACTGTCTCACGATGAGAATCTCTTGCAATGAGTGAATCTTAAAATATGATAAATCATTTATTCAGACTTTTGAGACAAGAATCATTATGGGCCTTCCTCACAACGAGAGAATCATTCAGACTCCATTCTGAATTTCCAATGACAAGTAAATGTTTCTGACGCTCTCAGAAGGAGTGAATCCTCTCACATATATTGATGAGATGAAGTTAACAGTATACAGACAGTTGAAGTTAGTATAATGAACTGTGTTTGTTTGTTCAGATGATGAGGTCACTGTGGGAAAGTTTTACGCCACTTTCTTGATTCAAGACTACTTCAGGAAATTCAGGAAACGCAAGGAGCAGGGACTTGTTGAGCGTCAACCCCATTTCAACACCACAACTGCTCTACAGGTAAACAGATGACACAACATGCATCACATGCAAGAAAATCACCAGACAGTTTGATGTGTAATGTTCTGTATTGCTGCTGTTCTCCTAAAGCCATTTTTCTTGCCATAACACACCCGTCACTGGCATGCCGGTTTCTTTCCACCAAAGCAATAGTGAAGGCTCACCTAAAATATATTTTCTGTAAAAAGAATGAGGAATGAAAGAGGAAGGGAAACTCGCAGAAGTTCTTCATCTTTATTTACTTCAAAGTTGAGAAGCCAAATGAACTGGTAAGTGCAAACCTGGTCATGTGACTTCAACACTGTGTCTGCACAGGCCGGTCTGCGCACGCTGCATGATCTCGGCCCGGAGATCCGTCGAGCAATATCATGTGACCTACAGGATGAAGGTCTAGTAGACGGCAACCTTGAAGAGGAGGAGGACATTTATAGGGTACAGCGTTTCCATCTCCTTCATCACACATACAGTAATGTCAAGATGCTGAATGCTGCTCCAACAAAACATTCCACCAATAAAGATTTTTTGCAAAGTTCTCTTGCATATTATCTGTAATATATGCTACATTGACAGACTGTTCCAGCAGCTGGAAACAACTTCCTTCTCATAGTATAATAACACTTGTTAATTCAAAGTCGAAATAAGTGAATGATATTTCCTGTATAATGACAAAGATAGTGTTCCAGTGAGTTGATGAGTTGTGTGTTTGTGCAGAGGAATGGACTTGTGTTTGCAAATCATGTGAGCGGTGAACGGTCGCGCAACAGCAGCGTCACGCAGCGTCCTCTCCAGTTTCCACTCGCAGTGTCTCAGGAATACTGTCTGTCAATCCCAGACGCCAAATCATCCATCAACATCGTCTACAATGCCAACCCATCTCAGAACAGCCTCGTTTCTTCTCTCAGCTCGTACCTCAACCTCAGCAGCGCAGGAGAGTTTCACCTCCGACCCCACAGGTACAAAACACAACATAGTGTGCATGTAATTCATGAATTCAGAATGGAAGTGGCTACACTAATGTGTGATAAAATCACTCTATATGTTCATTTCATTACACTCATTTACTTTATTGCATACCCAATAAAGACGTCTGCATTAACATCTGCAATACATAGTTTGCTCATCTGCAATACGTCATGGACACGTCTGCTAAAGATCTGGAAACATCTGCTGCGTAAAATCATCTGCTAAACATCTTAGAAAGAGCTGTTGTTCATACCTTTATTCTAAAAAAATTCAAAAATAGTTCATATTCAATAGTTCATTTTACTGGATTTCAGGCCAGACTCTTGTGCTGTTGGGTACCCGAGCATCCACATAGAAAACTCCAACCCTGATGACATCAGCGATGACACAGTGAGCTCAGAAGAATGCCACAGTGATGAGGAAAAGAGGTATGTACATTTGCATAGTCATTTAGCAGACACTTATCCAAAGCGTCTTTCTAATGAGGCAAACAATGGAAGCAATCTGTACAACAAAAGGGCAACAATGCATAGATGCTATAAGGCTGGTCTCAGTTAACTAGGTCAGAAAGTTTTTTTAACCGTGTGAAAGAGTGAAACAGAAAAGAAACAGAACTAAGTGTCATTATTATTGTGTAAGGTTTGCTGAAATGGATGCGCTTTAGCTGAATGTTGAAAAAGACTAAAGATTCAGCTGATTTTACAGAGATAGTCAAGCCGCCTTACCTGCAGTCTAATCTTGCAACAACGCTGCTGTTGTTTTGTTTTGACAAAACTAATCTAAACTCTAAGAAGGTTTCGCTGATGTAAGGAATTCTAATGGATTTAAAGCGCTGCAGCACTTAACAGCCGTAAAGTAAACATTTTCACATTTATATTCCTCACAGATTCGGGGAGTTATTTTGCATACCTGCGTGTCATATGTATGCGCTCGTTCCTGGATGCAATTGCTGCCTGCACGATAGCTTGCTGTTAACGGGACACGAGTGATCAGATGCTGGCATCTCTAAACAATATGTTGGTCCTGCTAGCAAGATCGCCGTATTCCAACCCAATTTGGCAAACTGCACGTCAGTGCTAATACTTTTTAACTTTTCACTCGTAGCGTGAATGTTAGTTCTCACGAAAGTGCTGTACATATATCGTTCTGCAAGTGAAACAAATATTCTCGGGTAAAACAATTCATTCAGTCGTTCCATTCATTCGCCACCATCACTGATTTGTCATTCATAAGCTGCGTTTAATCGCGTTTGAGCCGCCGAACATGCTCATTCGTAAGCAGGAGCCGGGCGAATACAGTCTCTCTACTTTCAAGAAATATCTTAAGCTTTATCCTCTGTTCAAAGCGGACAAAGTCCCCAAATCTTTAGTATAAAGGTCCGGCTACGCGAGACTACATTGATCACAACCACATCCCAATCAAAACCTCGTCAGGCTGCAGTAGCAGGCCGTGCCCCAGACTCCCCCACTACTAGCCCGACCGCTTCTCCACTCAGCGGTGCCCCTGACCTTAACCTTCACAGCGCCATGCTAGCCGACACTGCCACAAACCGCCTCAGCAGCGTGAGCATGACTCTTCTGGTAGTCTAGTCCTTCCTTTCTTGCTTTTTAATCCTCTGCCCTGTCCATCCCCGCTGCCCCTCCGTCGAACTCTAACGTGAGACTGCCTCTGCTAGCACCACAGGCTCCGGCTTCCTTGCCTCCCGAGCTGACCCAAGCATGAGGCTGCTTCCCCTAGGGGCACTTGCCCTGAGGCACTTGCCTTCCTGACTTTCCATCTGCCTTTGCCCAAGAAGCTGACCCAATTGTGAGGCTCTCCGCACATGGCTCCGTCGGCCACCTTCCACCTCCTCCTCTCTCTTCATCAGGCCCGCCCTCCCTTCACGCTGGCGTCCGCCTCTCTGTTGCCCATTTCACCATACTCTGGCTCTGGACCTCAGCACCACCAAAAACCTCCAAGCCAGCTCAATTGAAGGGTACTTAAGCGGAATTCTTCAGACAGAAGCTTGGTGAGAAGTAGACAACTGTTGGTGAGATTATTTGTAAATAGAAGAAATACAAAAGAACTATCAATTGTCCTTGGTCTGAAGATCCCCAATGGGGTTAAGATGATCATGAGAACGGTTAAAGATCAGCCCAGAACTACAAGGAAGAAGCTTGTTAAAGATTTCAAGACAGTTGGGATCACAGTTAGCAAATAAACCATTGGTAACATGCTATGCCACAATAGATTGAAATCCTGAAGCACCCTCAAGGCCCAAGAAGGCCCTCCCTTCTGAAGTTTGACAATGAACAACAAAATGATCCAGAAAAGGCTTTGGAGAAAGTGCTGTGAGACCAAAATGGACTCCTGTTTTTGGAGGGAGCTGAATGCTGAATGTGACCCCAAGAACACCATCCCTATAGAGCCAATCCTGAAGTGCTGCTTGCACTAGGCTGGGTCGTATCGGGGTCCGAGTGGTCTATCACTCTCAGTGATAGACCACTTCACTGCATTGAGGGGCTGAGGGACGGGCCCATGTAACGTAAAATCTTGGACGAGAACCTCCTCTCCTTAACTTGATCACTGAAGATGGGTCAAGGATGTGCCTTTAACATGACTAAGACCCAAAACATACTGCCAAGACAACTGAAGAGTGGCTTAAGGAGTAGCACATTAAATGTGCTAGCCAGTCTCTAGACCCTAGTCCTATAGAAAATCTGTGAAGGAGGCAAAAAACTCAAATTTTCTGAGCATCAGCCAAGAAACCTTAAAGATTTACAGAGAGTAGGGCAGTCTCGGTTGAATGACCACTTTTGAAACCTGACTTATTGCTGTTCAGGAAGTTGTTCTGTTTGAGAAAGGAGGAGATATGAGCTAAACGTTTTAGATGACTCACCTGCTCGTATGTTTAAAGACCTTCTCTTCATCTTTCAGCTCATACAGAGATGCTCAGGACAATGGAAGTGAATGTGGTCGACTCATATACCAGCAGTCTTCAAGACGCCGCCTTTTACCTACATCTCAAAGTGAGACACTGACACACCTGATCAATCTGTACACGTATTGTTTTAAAGCTGCAATCAAGAGGAGTTTTCAGAAGACACATAAACAAAAATAAAGCAAATAAATCTGTTATTAAGCACATAACAGATTGCTGTTAGAAACGGATTCCCTATTGTACCCTGATACACAGTGCTAAGATTAAAAAAATCATTTACTTTGTAGTTTGAGAGCTCAGGATGGTTTTCTTACTGGAAATGTCGGTAGTTTTAAAAGAAATGTAAAGACAAGAACGTGAAGCAGCTTACTTCTATTGAAATTCTAATCTTCAATAAAAAAAAGTATTTCTCCATGAATCTATTGATCATAGTGTTTTTGTAATGAAGTTATGACTGAGGAACACACATTCTGTCTTACAGCCTCTCATAGACCAGCGTTCCATTTTGAGTGTCTGTGTCAACAGAGCAGTCTAGATAAGATTTCTCGACAGACCGATCTTCCATCACAGCGACAGGTGATGTCTTTAAACAAAACACTTTCACAACTGTTCTTTTAAAATCACTGGAGTTAAATGGGCAAATGATTTTCCTCTGATTCCCAAACCAGAAGAAATGTTACATGATGTTAGTGATTTAAAGTAGTAATAGTTGGAATGAACTTGCCTCACTTTTGTCTGTTTTACAAGCATCTTCGGGTTGTTGTTCAGGTGACATACAGTATTGAGTGGCATTTCTTCAACTTGTTGTCCAGGTAAAGGCTGACAGTAGACATGAATCTAGTCGAGCACGATTCTCTCCAACTCGCACCATCCGCTCATGGGTCACACCTCCAGCCACGCCTCCACCCTACACCCCTCTCGATCAGACCCCGCCCAGTGCCAGCAGCACTTCAGGATTGGCTCAGCTGAGCTTTTGGAATTTCCAGCAGGGCTCCGATTGGTTGCCACGTTCCCCGTCTCCATCACACCTGCAGATTCCGTCTGGCCTGTGTGGTTCACACCTGCAGCATCAGGGCAGCGCTCACAGCCTGGTGGAAGCGGTGAGTGAGGTTATTTATCACATACTGTAGAAATATCCCTGAAAGTGCCTTTACAGCCTCAACAAGTGCTGCGGAAGGATTACATTCTCACTTTATATTTGTTTATCAGGTTTCCTGTGGTATCACCTTTTTCAACAGCTTAATACTTTTACCATTATATGTTAGTTGTTTTCAATTGCTAACAAGCATTTACCAATGCTCAATTGACTTTTTCTAAAGTTTTAACACAGTAACACACCCCCATCACACAATTAGCCAAATAGTAAATTTTCTGGCCAAAACCACATTTTGTTAAATAAATGCATTAACATTAAGTCATTTAACAGACGCTTTTATCCAAAGCAATTTACAGAGAGTTCAGGGAGTAATAAGCAATATGTCATACAGTAGCAATAATACAATTGCCGCTAATACAAAGTACTAGTTTCAATAAAAGCCAGAACAATACCTGTAGAGAAAGAGGTGGCTTGGTGTTTTTTTTTTCTTTCTCTTTTTTCATTTCTCTGTCCAGTATTCACAGAAGAGATAGGTTTGAAGTAGTTTTTTTAAGGTTGTGAGAGATGTGGTTGTCCGGACCGCATTAGGAAGACTGTTCCACCAGGAAGGAGTTGTGAAGTAGAATAAGCGGGAAAGCGATTTACTGCCATTATTTGTTGAAGGGTTCTTGATGGGTTGTAGGAGTGTAGGAAAGTGTGAAAGTATGCCGGCGCAGATCCAGTGATAGTCCTGTAGACAAACATCAGTGACTTGAATCTGATACAGGCTTCAACCGGTAGCCAGTGGAGAGAGATTAAAGGGGCGTCACATGAGCCCTTTTGGGCTGTTGGAAGACGAGGCGTGCTGCTGCGTTCTGAACCAGCTGGAGTGGTTTGATAGCCTTTGCAGGAAGACCAGCAAGGAGAGCATTGCAGTAGTCCATCCTTGAGATCACCAGGGCCTGGACAAGGAGTTGTGCTCCATGCTCAGTGAGGTAGGGTCTAACCTTTCTGTAATTGAGTAAGGTATATCGGCATGACTGCATTGTCTTTGAAATGTGATCATTGAAGGACAGCTGATCATCAAATATGACTCCGAGGTTCCTGGCTGTTTTGGAAGGAGTGATTGGGATATTGGAAAGTTGGATGGTGAGATTGTGTTGCACCGTGGGGTGTGCCGGAAACACGAGTAGTTCTGTCTTGCCAGGTTCAGCTGGAGGTGATGCTCTTTCATCTAAGCTGAGATGTCTTCTAGGCAGGCTGTTATGCGAGCTGCTACAGTGGTATCGTCTTGGTGAAACGAGATGTAAATCTGGGTGTCATCAACATAACAGTGATACAAGAAGCCGTGTGCCCGTATGATGGGTCCCAAGGATGTCGTGTAGATGGAGATGGAATACAAACTCTACATTGTCATGAAAGAGATCGGACTCAAGCGAGGTCAGTGAGCAAAAGTCAGTAAGAAGACTCTCCGATGGGCAGATCACGCCAGGAGGAGACCCAGTGCTGTGGCGGGCTGTGACAGCGAAGCTGCGACTCGAGGTGGTGAGCGACGAGGCAGAGACCCTCAGCAGGGAGCCGTAGCGGCCGGCCGGTGTGAGGAGCCCGGTGGTGAGAGGTGAACCCACTAGGGGAAGCGGCCGGTAGCGGGAGGTTGTGTGTCCTCGAGCAAAGAGACAGGCGGGATGCCGTGGATAATGAATGGGTTAACAAGGGGAGCGGAGACGCTCACATGGGGAGCTGTCAAAACACACAGAAAAAGCCTGGCCGATCAGACAGAGGGAATGGCACTACATTGCACAATGCTGAACCTTTATAGGTCATTAGTCATTTCTTTTAAATAATTCAGTCAGCTGTATATTTTTTCTTTTGTGCTGTAAAATTGTATTTTTCTTTTCAGTATCCCAGTTGCTCTTTGTGGGTTCATTTTTTATAGTATGTGTACAACATAGTGAAGAAATCTTCAGTTCTTTATAGAATGTACAAAACAATCACTTGTATAAGGCTTTATTGGCAAAACGAAATTGCTGTCAGAGATAATAAACAAGCAAACAAATAACATTCAAACTTCAAACAGAATTACGTCACATGATCACATCTACACTCACCTAAAGGATTATTAGGAACACCTGTTCAATTTCTCATTAATGCAATTATCTTATCAACCAATCACATAGCAGTTGCTTCAATGCATTTAGGGGTGTGGTCCTGGTCAAGACAATCTCCTGAACTCCAAACTGAATGTCAGATTGGAAAAGAAAGGTGATTTAAGCTATTTTGAGCATGGCATGGTTGTTGGTGCCAGACGGGCTGGTCTGAGTATTTCACAATCTGCTCAGTTACAGGGATTTTCACACACAACCATTTCTAGGGTTTACAAAGAATGGTGTGAAAAGGGAAAAACATCCAGTATGCGGCAGTCCTGTGGGTGAAAATGCCTTGTTGATGCTAGAGGTCAGAGGAGAATGGGCCGACTGATTCAAGCTGATAGAAGAGCAACTTTGACTGAAATATCCACGCGTTACAGCTGAGGTATGCAGCACAGCATTTGTGAAGCCGCACTCCGTGCTCACACATCTGGACAATAAGGACACTTATGCACGTATGCTGTTTGTAGACTTCAGCTCTGCATTCAATACCGTCATCCCTTCCAAGCTAATCGTCAAACTTGGAAACCTAGGCATCAACAACCCTACCTGCAATTGGATTATGGATTTCCTGACGAACAGGCCTCAGCTTGTTAGGTTAGGCCCCATCTGGTCCACCACCACCACCCTCAACACTGGTGTACCACAGGGCTGCGTACTGAGCCCCTTTCTCTACTCCCTTTTCACACTCGACTGCAGACCTGTGAACGGATCTAACTCCTTCATCAAGTTTGCAGACGATACAACAGTGATTGGTCTCATCAGCAACAACGATGAGACTGCATACAGGGAGGAGGTCCGGCACCTTCCCACATGGTGCTCAGACAACAACCTGCTCCTTAACACCTCCAAGACAAAGGAGATCATCGTGGACTTCAGGAAGGCGAAAGGAGACACACACGACCCCATCCACATTAATGGAATGGCTGTTGAACGTGTTTCCAGTTTTAAGTTCCTGGGGACTCACATTTCGGAGGACCTGTCCTGGACCACCTACACCTCATGCCTGGTCAAGAAGGCTCACCAGCGTCTCTTCTTTCTGAGGACACTGAAGAAGAACCAACTGTCTTCAACTATCCTGGTGAACTTCTATCGCTGCACGATAGAGAGCATCCTGACCAACTGTGTCACAGTCTAGTACGGGAACTGTTCTGTTGCTGAGCGCAAAGCACTGCAGCGGGTGGTGAAAACAGCCCAGCGCATCACAGGGACTACACTTTCTGCCATTGAGGACATCCAGAAGAAACGCTGTCTGCGTCGAGCTCGCAGCATTCTCAAGGACTCCTCTCACCCCGCTCATAGACTGTTTACTCTCCTGCCTTCTGGTAGGCGCTTCCGGTGCCTCCGGACAAGAACCAGCAGACTAAGAAACAGCTTTTTTCCCAGAGCTGTTTCATTATTGAACTCTGCCCCCCACTGATTCCAGTACCTCTCATGCCCTTAACTCCAATGCTGCTACAACATTGTTTACATTGCACTACAGGGCTGCATGCATGACTGAACTGTACACACCAGTACTTCATGTATCTGCTCTACCAGACTGTTTACACACACACAGCATCATTTGCACTCTATACTGCTCACTTGCACACCAGGAATATTTAACTGAATGCTCATTTGCACTAATGGACCACTTCCATAACTGCACTAACCTATCTACTGCACTGTAATTCTATTAACTGCATCTAGTCATCTACTGCACTGTAACTTCAATAACTGCATTAACTAACCAACTGCACGGTAACTCTATTAACTGCATTTACTCATCAATTGCACTATAACTTCAATAACTGCATTAACTAATCAACTGCACTGTAACTCTATTAACTGCATTAACTAAACTTCTGGACTGCAACCTATTAACTGCATTAACTCATATACTGCACCGTAACTTTAATAACTGCATTAACTCATATACTGCACCGTAACTTTAATAACTGCATCAACTTCAACAACTGCATTAACTCACCTATTGCACTGCAACTTTAATAGCCAATGTCAATAATTTATGCATACCTAAGTCACTTGCACTATTTTAGTCTAAATTATTATCTGTTCATATCCACCTGTACATTAATGTTCATAGTATATAGTCATCTGTATATATTGTTCATAGTATATACCTACTGTCATATTTTCATAGAACACACCTACTGCAAAATATTTCTATAGTCCAGGCCCACTGTATTATATTCTCACTATTGTATTCTGTATTTATTCTAACTGTATATCCTGCACTTGCTAACTGCACTTCTGGTTAGACCTAAACTACATTTCGTTACACTGTACTTGTATATGTGTAATGACAATAAAGTTGAATCTAATCTAATCTAATATCTTCAAGCTAAAAATGGATCGTTTTGTCATACCTAAAAAAGGGCAGAGGTGACAGGGTAGCAGATGGAAAGATGGAATTATGCTTAGGGCACCAATATGGCTAGCAGCGGCACTGGGTGTGGCTATGGCAATTAAAGTTGGAGCATATTGTTTGCAAACTACAATTGATTAATTAATTAAAAGTAGTTGATATGCTGTGTTGTTTTATTTGTTTAGTAGCATTAATATGCAGTTATTAGCCGTGTCCACTGTATTTTTTGTTGGTTTTCATGAGACCCCCCTTGAAATCACCAAGACCCCCCATTGTCCCCCCAATCAAAATTGTCTGGAGCCGCCACTGGACTACAGATTGGTCAAAGGGATGTTAGCAATTGAAAAAAACGAATATGAGTATTAACTACGAGTATTTATACAATACTAAAAAGGAATAATTGATGAAGGGCCGTTCAATTATTCTAAAGTTAATGAACACCCCGAGGTGGTAATGCGGCCACGACACGAAGCATAACAATACATTTTCATAATTTATTGTTAAGATAAAGGAACTTTTAACGTACCTAGTGAGATCATTCAAATTGTTTGTTTGTTGCAGGTTTTGATATCTGAAGGACTGGGCAAATACGCGAAGGATCCTAAGTTTGTAACCGTCACCAAACATGAGATCGCTGACGCTTGTGAAATGACAGTTGATGAAATGGAAAGTGCCGCTAGTAACTTAATGAATGTCACAATAGGCCACAGAGCAGAGCTGTATGAAGCAGACTCATATCGTAGCCTCCGTGACTACAGCGATGAGGAGACAAACCCAGGCAGCAAACCCGAGGAGGATCTATCAGACGAAATGATCTACATCTCAGCTTTATAGCGAAGAACTAAAAAGAAGAATTGGTGCCTTTATCAGCAGTGTCATGGAGAGATGAGCTCTTTATATCATGAGCTGAATGTGACGACAGTACCAGCTTGTGTTTTTCTGTTCTTTGCTGGACTAAAGTGCAGGGGCCTAATTTTTTAAGCGTGCATTTGCAAAACTCCACCAAAACGATCATGTTTATAAAATCTGACTTTGACATGAAAAGTACTAAGCGCCACGCCAGGGTCTGAGCAGACGCACACACTTTTGCTTGACCGAGTGATGCAGGTTTTAGGAAATATAAGCCATTCTTGCTGCTCGTATAGGATTTGGACGTTGACAGGTGCTCTTTCATATATTAATGACATTAAAGGGATAGTTCTCCCAAAAAAGAAAATTCTGTCTTCATTTACACATCCTCCGATTGTTTCAAATCTGTATAAGTATGCATCCCTCTGTTTGGTTGAACGCAGAGAAAGATATTTGAAAGAATGTTAGCAATTTCCAGTTATAGGAAATCAACCACTACCATAGTAGAAAAAAATATTGTCTTTATTTGTTCTGTTGCATACAAAATGAGATATTTTGATGAATTTAGGATAACAAACAGTTCTGGAGCACCTTTGACTAACATAGTAGAACACATTTAAATGTTAGTCAAAGGTGCTCAGAACTGAAAATTGCTAACGTTCTTTCAAATATCTTTCTCTGTGTTCATCTGAAAGAGAGGCGTGCAAACTTTTTCTGTGCGTATGTTCGTTCTATGAATCACTGATACGCACTTTGCGAAATGTTGCGTCGAAATCTTCCTAAATTTGATTTTACAATCATTTTATAAATGAGGCCCCAGATTCCTTTCATTGAAGGGCTTTTTCCTGAATATCAAAAACAAGATTACAGTCTAAGGTTTCAGGGACCTTCAAGGAATAGTTCACTTTCAACATACATTTACATTCAACATGATAATTTACTCACCCCTGTTGTCATACAAGATGTTTATGTATTTTTTTCTTTAATCGAAAAGAAATGAAGGTTTTTGATGAAAACATTCCAGGATTATTCTCCATATAGTGGACTTCAATGGACCCCAAAAGGTTGAAGGTCATTTATAAAATGACAGATCGTTTTGCTAGATAAGACCCTTATTCATCGCCCTTTGAAGCGGCACTGAAACTGTAATTTTTACCTTCAACCGTTTGGAGTCCATTGAAGTCCACTATATGGAGAATAATCCTGGAATGTTTTCTGCAAAAACCTTCATTTATTTTCGACTAAAGAAAGAAACACATAAACATCTTGGATGACAACAGGGGTGAGTAAATGATCATGTTGAATGTAAATGTATGTTGAAAGTGAACAATTCCTTTAAGACTTTCTGAAGGTTGTAGTGGATTCATTACTCACACCAACTCAGGACAATTTGACCAGATGAGTCAAAACTCTTGTTCTTTATCTCTTTTATACTGTAGCTGTTACCAAAAGATAATGAAAGAGCTTCACTTTTTTCTAAACTAATGTCGCATTACATGATAACTCTTTAAATGTAAAAACAGTCAGAGTTCTATTCCGTTCCTCTGGGTTATTTTGCACCAAAGGAAAAACATTGACAAATTTGTACACAGCTTTGTTCTTTGCAGACCAGTGGCTTAAGTAAAATGTCCACTATATTTTCAAGCTGTCAGAAGCCATTCTTAAGCTTTGTGTGGAACAGATTGAAGGTGAAATATTGTGACTAAATAAAACGTGACCTTGCTGAAATATTTGAGCAGCAATACGGGTTTGATTTACCAGTTGAAAAAGTTATTTTCATACACCTATTGCTTTACTTTAAAATGACAGAAAATAGAATCCACTGTAGAGTGATGAGAACAGTCTTCATAAAAGTGTACAGAGTATTCTAAAGACACACAGAGACGGGATATTGTATTAAAAAATGTTTGTTTAGCTGAGGATTGTTGAATGAATGTCCTGTTTGCACATGTAAATAAAGCATGAAGCGCTCAGCTCCACAAACCCACTCATACGATTCATCAAATCAATATATAAAAGAAGCACAAACATGGAACTCATCCAAACGTCTCATGAAGTGCAAGAATGTTTCTTTCTCTTTAAAACTCGTCCGGCAGGTAATAGATAATAGATGATGATTCACAGAGACGCACACAAAACATTCATACATATTGTACATCTAGGCTTTAAGATTCTACAAGATTCACATCACTGACGTCAATGTTAACTTGAAACTACTTGCAGAGTAAATGAAGGCTCGGGAGGATTTTTCCAGAACAATAACACCGTCATGACAAACCCGAGTTCATTTCTAACTTCAGTCTTTTCCACACTGAACTGCTGTTACAACGGAAAGACACGACACTACTTCAATCTTCAATCCTCTGCAGCAACTTGTGTTTCATTCAAAGGCGATATACTGTGTGTCCCTCAATAATTTCCTAAACCTATCGTCTGCCTTTATTCTCTCATAATGAAAAAGAAGTCCTGACATGACAGGTGCCTTTACTAAACACCAGCACGGTGTTTAAATAATGAGGTGTAATGACATGTCTTAAATAAGCTTTCAGACGATTTTCTAGACAGTAAAATATGAGTTTTCAGTGAATTACTGTCATACAGCGTCCAAAAAAGAACTATCAGAGCACGATTATTTATTTATTATCAGTGACAACATGAGCTTTTATGTGCAGGTTTAACTTATATAACTAGTGTTTTAGTAAATAAAGCATCATGTAATAAAACCATAGCACCAGCAGAACAGAAAACTTGAAATGGTGTAACATTTCTCTCTTTTGTGAACAGTCATTAACAAAATAGCTTCAATTTTTTTTAGAATAGTCATAAATATGTTTTGTAAATGAACCGTTTATATATTCAAGCACAGTGACAAAATACAAATCTCTTTTCAACAGGCTACTGTGTGAAGTTTGTCACCATCTTTCTCAACTTGATGTTATAATCTCATTTATCTTTATAATTATTTTTATACTTGCCTTTTTAAGATGTTATGTTTTGATCGAATCACTATTATACTGCATCATGTGAATAAGATCTGTGTAGTGAGAAGTAAAGACACATTAAAATCATTCCGTAATAAATGAAGCTGTCGTTCTCATTTTTTTCTAGACAAGGCATCTGGTCCAGTCATTTAAAATGTTTGAGATCAGGCTGTAGTTCTCTCATCTCTGTGTTTTCAGACTGGCAGGCTGGTAAACGGGGACTCCGGGGTCATGAAGTGATGGAAGGCCTTTAATGGCATCCGCCGCCTTCTCTGCGATCATTATAGTGGGGGCATTTAGGTTACCGCTCACCATGCTGGGCATGACGGAGGCATCCACCACCCTCAGCCCCTCGACACCGTACACACGCAGCTCTCGATCCACCACTGCCATGCTGTCCGAGGCGCTGCCCATCTTACACGTGCAGGACGGGTGGTAAGCGCTGTCCACCTTCTGCCGAACGAAAGCATCGATCTCTGCGTCCGACTGGATGGCGGGACCGGGCAGAACCTCAGGGCCCCGGAATGGGTCGAAGGCTTTCTGAGCGAATATTTCCCGCGTGAGCTTCACGCAAGCTCTGAATTCCAACACATCTGTTTCTGTGTAAGTGATGCAAAACACAGATCAGGAGAGAAGCGAAAAATCCATAACATATGTTTGACTGCAGGACTGTGTGAGCAAATGTACTATCAACTTCCAATTTGAACCTATAAGTTAATCGCCTGTCAAGCTAACGGTACGCTCACAGATCAAATTGTACTCAGTGATTGGGTCAGTTGTGGCCTGGGGGTAAGAGCGTTGGGCTTGTGATCAGAAGGTTCTAATCTCAGTGTCAGCAGGTCATGACTGAAGGACCCTTGAGCAAGACACCTTACCCCTGATTGATCTGCAGTAATGTGTCACTGTAAAAAACTACTTGTAAGTCGCAAAGCGTCTGCCAAATGAATAAATGTAAATGTAGAAAGAACATACCGGTGGAGAGATAGTTTGGTTGGATGACTGGATGGGCTTTTGGATCTTTACTCTTCAGTTTGAGCCAGCCAATGCTTGTGCTCCTCATAGGCCCGACATGAACCTGCACACATCAGAAAAACCAATCCCAGAAAAAAAACAGCTATGATATAATTCTCTCAAAAGACAAAATCCTAACCAACTGGACAACAATTAGTTTGCCAAATACACTTGTGAATTGAATTAAATTGAACACTTTTCACAATTTTGCATTGTTTGAAAAGCAGCTTCACATTTGACTACACAGTGGAGACATAAGAAAAAAATATTAAGAGATAATGACAAAAAACAATAATTTAACAAAAAAAAACTAAATATATAGGAACTGATAAATATATGAGGATTATAAATATATTTATGTCAAAATTCATTCTTTATGCTTAAATAACTTGTGAAAAAACCCATCACAAGTAGTTCTTGGTAGCCATTTAATCACATGATAAAGAATAATCGGTACCTGGAAGGCCTCGATTTTAGGTTTGACACGGCCGTGATCGATGACCTGAGAGGGCAGAAAATGAAACTGAATATCAGGATGAGGAACGCCAGGACGGCTGCGAATGAAACCTCCGCTCTCCAGATGAGCCGTGGCACCGTAACCTACCGTCAATGAACACAAGGGGATATCACAGATTAATGTTTAAGTGACATTTTACCACGAAATCAACAATACAAAAATATGAAATGATATTTTGCAAAGTTCTTTTTATATATAATTGATATGATGAAGATAAACACGAGAGGAATGGCTCAAATGAGCAATTCATTCATTCATCTGGTCATTCAGTTCAAAATGAGAGTTGTCAAAATCTCTTCTGTGTTCTGAGTCGCTGGCTATTAAGAACAAGTACACTTGTGTTGTAAAGAAAACAAGTCCGGACCTCTGTCCGCATGACTCTTTTTATGAACTTTGAAATTGAATTGATGTGCGACAGGAGACAAACATCACGCAGCAGAAAGGAGTCTAAAGTACAAAGTAAAACCTAACTTCATTGATCGGAAAGAATGATGTTTTTCTGTTTGCACCATAATTCTACGAGGACGACTTCTTTATAAATGCAGTGCGCACATAAGAATCCATGAATCTGACTGTGCATGTGTATATCTTGAGAAGGTGACTGTAGGTACATGCAGAGATGTTGTGTTGTGAGGACCTGTGAACGTGAGGAGCCACTGCAGGCCGATCTTCAGCATGTGTAAGGGTTTCTGGGCTTTATACAGAGTGATGGGCTGAGTGCACTCGTGTTGAACATATAACTCCAGATGATCCTGAAGATTACAGCCCACACCTGACACAGCACACATACACGACACATTATTGACCTCATTCATACATCACATCTGTGTACACCAAGTATAAAGATTTCATATCGACCGTTTCGTCGCACTTCAAGTGTGTGTTTGGCTAGTGTCTACTTGATTTCATTTCACTGTATAATAATTTGATGAAATAAAACATTTGTTGAATGGCTCTTGAAGTTTAGTCGCATTTAAAGAAATGTTATGGCACATTGACAGAAGCTATATTGAGTGTCGTTAACTAGTTCAGACACTCTTATGCTGTTCTTATGCTGCACAGGCCTTAAACAAAACATGGTTCACTTCATCAGAACTGTCGGTGCGGCCCTTTCCTTTCCTACTGAATGACGTGATGTCCGTTCAGGTGTGTGCAGGTGTGGATGTTCACCTGGCAGGTGTTGAGTGACAGGAATATCGAATGCGCGCAGTTCGTCTGCGCTTCCCACTCCAGACAGCATGAGGAGCTGCGGAGAGTTTATAGCTCCACCGCAGAGAATCACTTCTTTATCAGCAAACACCTGAAAGAGCCATGAGAACATGTGAGATCTGCAAAGATCAGCAGTTCCTGCATGACACCTCATGAACGGCATGAAAGTGCAGACGTGGGAATGAGGACTCAGTCTGGTCAGAGGAAATGAGTGAGACAGAAAGCAGATCAAATCAGA
This sequence comes from Barbatula barbatula, assembly GCA_037178815.1. Classification (NCBI taxonomy): domain Eukaryota; kingdom Metazoa; phylum Chordata; class Actinopteri; order Cypriniformes; family Nemacheilidae; genus Barbatula; species Barbatula barbatula. The sequence continues at coordinate 1,806,345 of CM074086.1, forward strand.
CATGAAATGAGACTGAAGCAGGAAATGACATCAATAGACGAAGAAGTACTGCTGATCGCTGATAACAACAACCAAGCAGAGGCATTTTCTTCACACCACTATGATGCGATAAGGAAAGGTGCTTCGGGAGCGCATTTTCACTTCTTAAAGGGACAGTTCACTTAAATGTTGTTCCAAAGCTGTATACGTGTCAAAGGAAGAATGTCAGTAAGCAAACAGATCGTGTCCCCCATTCGCTGCCATAATAATAAATACTATGGGAGTCAATGAGGGATGGATCTGTTGGGTTACTGACATTCTTTGAAAGATCCTTTGTCAGGCTTGAAATGACTAACACCGAGTCTGCACCAGGCACGACAAAAGACAATTGAAACGCATTAGAACTAGGGATGCACTGATACCACTTTTTCCTTTGCCGATCCGATACCTGAATTCTGAGTATGGGCCGATACCGATCCTGATCCGCTTCGAGCACTGTTCTTCTTGATCAATGCAGAATTTCATATATTTGTATCATTAATTGCCAGAGGTGGAAAGCATATTTTAAAATATATTTCAATTTGGACAACATTACAAAGCACATCATACTTTTTACTCCACAACATTTCATAAGTAAATGTTGTTTTTAACCTTTTAATCCTTGAGTACATTCACATCTACCGCTTTCTTTAGATCAAGTATTTTTACTTTCAGTAGGATTTTGTTAATGTTAATATATTTAAGTACTGTATTAACAGGTAAAAATCATATGAAAATGTATTTATAAATTGTACTGGAGTTTACAATGTAGTCTCAAAACTATCACCCTACAAAATGCTCCAATAGAGTGGAACAGACTCGCTCATGCACATCCTGGACACTAAGGTCATTTAATGTGGGGAAAACATTGATGTGCATGTTCTACAGATCCTATATTTAGTCACTTTTATCCTTTTCACTGCTGTGCTGGTTTAATGGTCTAAACGTGAAAAACAAGAATTGTCTTGAGAGGATTGTTAACCAGGGAAGTAAAATAACAGATGACTATGGCCCAGTTATATCATAGACAGGTTCTGGGTAAAGCCCGGAGCATTTTGTTAGATAATTCCCACCCAATGTATCATGAGTTTAACCTTCCGGCATCCGTTATAGAATTCCGATTGGTAAACAAATCGATTTAGATATTCTTTTATCCCCTCAGTTGTAAAATGTTTACATTTAAGGTAAGAACTTTCTAGGAAGGAAATGGATTTGGGTTTTTTTGTATTGTGTTTTTGTTGTTGTTTATGTGAATACTTGTGTGCTGCAACCAAATTGCCTTCGGGAAATGAATAAAGATGAACTGAACTGAATGATGCTTCTACCTTATTTAGTCATGTGCATTGCGGACGCAGAATGATAAAAAGTAACCCCGCACAGATCAATTGATTTTGTTATTGACAAGATTAGGCAGCGAGTGAGATCCCATCAGTCATGAACAGTTTCAGTTCTTGCAAATGGTTCAGTGATTGTGAGGTATTATCTGTCAGCTACGTCAATCTATCTTCACATTTATGAAAAAAGTTTCAACTCTACCAATGGTTGAACAAACAGCTCATATGGCCAGTCAGAAACAATGACAGGTGCTTGTAAACGCTGTTTTGTAATCATTTATTAATTCACTTACAAGTAACTATAAGCTGCTGTTTGGTTGTGAATGTGCTGCTTCTGCCGCTCACTGAATGGTGAGAAACATTTTCCTACTTTCTTAAAGTTAAGGTTTATCCGAAATGACAATAGTCTGTAAACACAGCACCACTGTGCGCGCCTGTGTGTATGTGTGAGCACTTGACACAGGGGTATAATTAAGTGAGAGATGCAGGTTTTGCAGAATCAGATCCAGAAACAACACTTCAAACTACGTTATCGTTGTGTTATTATGGAAAGGGTAAAAAGATTTTCAGTTAGTTTTGAAACTGGCGAAACAAATGAGACGGTGGTGAGCCGTCATAGTCTATAATGCCTAAACCCGCGCCTGGCTCTGCGAGTCTCCACTGATCCCTTGTGGGTTTTCCTGAATAGGCGAGGCGTTTATGAGTAATGAATGGGAAAAATGCGCCCTTTCCACTTTGGACAATGCTCCTCCACGTGAGTTTTCTTTGGAACATACAGTGAAAAATTGCAAATTTTTCAATATTTCTCGAAATTACGTAATAGTTCCACATAGGTGATGACATAACTGCGGCACCAAATCATTTACGTCCTCATGCATTCTGGACGTCATCACACGGTGACGTCATCAGATTGCGATCGGTTAACAATAAAATCTAAATGACATCCAGAGTACCAATTTACACAATCGCATGCATCACATTCACACTTTGTGCCTTTGTTCACTTTTAAAGAGACAAGTCGAGGTGGAAGAAATCCTGTTTACCCTTTTCATCTGTCCGTTCTGCTGAAACTCCACCCCTCGTGCCCTGTTCCCCTCAAACAGGATCCGGGTCACCATGCAACCGACCTCAGCGCTCAGGTTGGGTCTGGACAGCGCAGGGCGAAGGTAAGCGCTTGCTGTACTCCATCTTTTGCCTATAAGTTGGACAGAGGCTTTTGTCATAGGCACAATGAAGGACCTGCGAACGATCGGCCCTGTGATGGGGACTTTTCAACGTTCGTGAAAGTAAATGCCACACTTACCTTTGTGGATGGTCATGTCCATCCACCCGACTCCCTCCTGCTGGTATCCATTCATGTTGTCGGTGAAGGGGTATCCCGCCTGCTGGCCCGCCGCGATGAACGCACGATGCAACGGGTGATCCGTCTTCCCTCGTGAGACGTGAAGCGGGCCGCCGTCCCCTCGGTAACGGTTCGCCCCCAGCTCATGCGTCTGGGCCTTACGGAAGTAAGGAAGACAGTGTTCATAGTCCCAACCCTCAGCACCTTCTCTCTGCCAGCGGTTGTAGTCCTCAGCGTGACCGCGGATGTACACCATGGCGTTGAGCGAGGACGAGCCGCCCCAAACGCGCCCGCGAGGCCAGTACATCACCCTGTCGTCCACGTGACTCTGAGGTAGCGTGTGGTAATGCCAGTTGTACTTGTCATCGCACAGGTTGTAGGTCAGCGCGGCAGGCATGTGAATCTTCCACGACAGACGGGTGCTGCCCAGCTGCATGTCTTTGGGTCCCGCCTCCAGGAGCAGCACCGACTCGGATGCGTTCTCTGACAGCCGGTTGGCCAGAACGCATCCTGCGGAGCCGGCTCCCACGATCACATAGCTGTGAGACGCTGCTGTGCTGCTGTGGTCGACGCCGTTTCGCTGAAGGGACGCATGTGGAAAACGTCTGCACAGGACTCCGGCGAGCCTCGCCGATGCACTCAAGCACAACATGATGAAAAATATATCTGCCGAAGATCTTGATAGCGTTTCATCCGCAGTAACCCTGACAAAAGACAGTTTTTCTTTTCTTTGAAAATATGATGATATTTGAACACCCCTGCTTTCATTCAATTTGGAAAAGCATTTTAAAAAGGTCTATCCACACCACACAACTTTTACATAAAAATTTATTCCATGGACTGCAAATAAAAAAACACACACAGCTTGATGTCATAGAACCATGTGTATTAATGTGTAATATCCATCCCAGTATGTTAGAGAAGTAGTTCACCCTGAAATACAACTTCTGCCATCATCCTTGGGTTATTCCAAACTTGTATAAATGACTTTGTTCTGCAAAACACAAAGGAAGATATTTGGAAAATGTCAGTAACCAAACAGATCTCTTCTCAATTTACTGCTACAGTAGGGAAATAAATACTACGAGAGTCAAAGTCAGTTACTGACAGTTCTTCCGAACATCTTCCTTTCTGTTGCGAGTAAATGATGACAGAAGTTCCATTTTTGGATGAACAATTTCTTTAAGAGGACACTAATCTTGCAGGGCATCACTTCAGCTCCCGGGGACGAGACACAGAGATCTGATCACACATCCCAATCCAAAAGCTACTGATGTTGTGAAATGTCAACATGCTGCATCCTGATTGGCTGATGATACAATCGGCTTGATTGGATCACAGCGATGACATGTTAATGCCAAGCAGTGTTACTGATATCTGAAGTGATAAAGGATGCGTTTGTTTAAAGCTTTTTTATTTCTATTCATTGTATTATTTACCAACTAAACAACACTTTTGTGCTACTGCATGTCCAAGATTGTAGGTTCCTTTCTTTAGATGCTGCTGTTTAGCGCAGGGGTTTTCAAACTAGGGTCCGCACAGAAGGGGTCCCCAAAATATTTTCGAGAAACCAAAGACAGCACAATTTGTTATTCCAGTCAGACTTTTTCAAACAATATGTTGCACACTTACTATTTGTCTGTCAGTTTAAATGTATTTTAGAAAGGGGGTCCCCTGCAAAAGATGAAACATATTTGGGGTCCCTGGCATGAACAGTTCTGGTTTAGAGGATAGATGACGCGTAGTAATACTAAAGCACTGCAGATTCGAAAGACTTTGGATGTAGTTGGATTGCTCACGTCTAACATGCCTGTTAGAATATAGCCTACAATATAAATGAAGAACATGTTGTATACACGTAGATCTCATCGCAATGACCAAACATCGATGTTTACTGAGACACACAACGTTCAGTGTCCGATCAATAACATCACGGTCACGTGACACCTCGTTATTTAGCGATCTCATTTCAGCGTGCTTCGCGGATTTGTTTGCGGTAAACTCTGTAAAACGTCATATTACTACGTTACTGTCGTGTAATCTCTCATCCAAAACGCACTTTCACACATGTTCATATAGTTGACGAAAGCACAGTCATAGTAAACTTTAAATCAACTTACCGTGTCCGTTCACAAGCAGGCGTCTGTCTCTCGTGCGACCTCGCTCAAGGCGCGGCGGGCGGGGCCTCGAGCAGGGGGCGGGGTCTCAGCGACCGCTCCATAGGACAAAGTGCGCACCGAACGCAACATGCCAAAAACAACAATGACATCAGTTTTGCAATGATGGAAGATTCATTTATTTTGTAACACAACATCTTATATAGCAAATACAAGAGCGCAAATGAAGGTCTGTATTAATGGTAGGGCTTTTCTCACAAGGCTTCAAATAGGTTTTGAAGTTTTATTTAGTTAATGGTCAAGTGTCCGGACATCTCGCACAAGAACAACTTTCGATCAAATGTCTTATGATGAAACAATCAAATCAGAGACGAACAGTCAAGTAAACGATACCACACAGTTACTCTTCCCATGATACATCAACCGTGAAGCAACTTTGAACCTCAAGTCATGAAGACACAGACAATAAATGACTCTCGGTGTCACAGGATCTTTCAGCCCAAACTGATGATGTGAGCAGATACGATGGCGAGAGAATTCAGACGGTGTGCGAAACACAGTCCAGCAGCTTTGTTCTCATCTCCAGCTGCTCTAAAGCTTCTTTCAAATTCCTCGAGGCTTCATTGAACATGAGGGAAGTGAGGCGTCTCCGCAGCGCCGATCTCTGGACGTTCGATCTGCTGCAGATCTTCTGATGGAGCTTCTGCAGGTCTCTCGGCAGTACAAACGTCCTGCAGCCTCGCACCTCGGCGGGAACGCTACTCTTCTCCTTCACCTCGTCCAGCCGAACCACCCAGAACTTCTCCCGCTGCCGTGGATCATGGGTGGAGCCGGTGGCGAGGTTAAGAGCCAGAGCGAAAAGAGCGCTGGCCGAGGCTGAAACCGTGTGATGGGACACCACAGGTGCTGGGTCCACTTTCAATTCCTCTAAAAAAAGAAAGAGATTCACAGAAATGGACGAGAATACAGAATCCTAATACAGAAGTTGAAGTGGTTATAAAAACAAGTACATTTCAAGTTTATTTTATGAAGTATACTTAGATAATGTACTCCATATACTAAATATACTAAATGTAAGAGCATTGTGTTAACAACGCAAGATTGTGTGTTGGATCCGGGGTTGCAGATACCGGTGTATAAATGTATAGGATAATGCAATGTAAGTTGCTTTGGATAAAAGCATCTGCCAAATGCATAAATGTAATGTAAATGTACCCCTCAAGCATAAATTGGCCTGTTCTTTTAGTTTGGAGGTTAAAGCGTCCATTCCTAGTTTTCATACTGCCCTTTTAAGTTCTGTTGGTATACTGTTCTGTTGAGTCAAGTATACTTCTGAGCGGTACATTTTTTTTTTATTTCCAAATTAAGTATACTTATAGCACACTGAATAAAACCTTTTTTAAGCGAGGATGCATACGTCACATTTAATTTAGAAAGTTACGCAGTAACCACTTCCAAGCCCGTAGGCAGGGAAGATTTGGCTTTCAAAATTTTCTAAGTTACTCACATAGCCTATTGTTTTGTTAAATTCATAATGTACCATTGCGATAGAACTGACGTGCGAACCATCGGAAAATTTCAAAGAGACCACAAAATGGCCAAGCGGTTGGGAAAGAGAACCCAGACAGCAAGCCAACATTGAATAAACATTGTTTTTCCATCTGAATCATCATTATGGTTGATGTTGAATTGGAAATGCCGATTAGACCATCTCGTAATAGCCTACAAATCCAAAATATGAATAATCCTCGAGCAGGGCTGCATTGTTTTACACAACTCCATGTGTTTGTTTTCAGAAATGATAACAGTCGTTTTATACTAGTGCTTATGCGATATCACGATTTTTGATGATCTTCTGCACCTTTTCTGAGCGCGGGGAAGCGCTCGCACAGCGCAGGCCTGGCGTCAAGGTGGAGCATAATGCTGCGTTCCAGGCAACCTAACCCGTTTTTTTCCAACCTTATACCCGTGAAAGTGCACTGGAACGGCAGTCAAACCCGTGACTTCCCACCCGTGAACACGTACTATCGATGTACTCCCAGTTACGAGTTGTAAAAACACGAGTTACAGGTTGCCTGGAACGCAGCATTAGCCCCACATACTTCATTTAGAAACAATTAAAATGCCTCGTTAAATTTTAAAGACATAGCCTTATTAATGCCTGTTTTTGCGGTGAGATTTATGCATCCATGCACCCAGTGTGTGTAGCATGTGTGTGAATTTGACTTTATGTGTAGGCTACTGTGTTCGTGCCATGTTCTGCTCCCAATCCTTGACGACAGCTTGATTGAAGAAATCATTGACTAAATCATAGCATACTTTTACTTGTATTCTAGATGCCTTGACTCAACGTCTTACAACGGCAAACACCTATGACTTCGCTCAAGCAGTACAGAAGTGGCTGCGCTACGCCTCAGACCGAGCTGGAGGAGCTGGAAGACAGACGCAGCAGGAGTTATAGCACGTTAAAAGAATAAATAAGAAATAATACAATAAAAATGATTGTTTAATTTTTAAAGAATGCGTGGGGTATCATTTGTGCTAGTCTAGGTTACAGCCTAAAGGTATAGTTTCTCTTTTCTAAATCCTGGCTGTCGATAAAGCAGGATTATAGCCTAATAATAATGTTTTTAATATTATATTAAAATTACAGACCTTCAGATTAAACCTGTGGTATATTAAAACACCATTGAAGTTTTGTTGATATGCTGGGATTTCAACATTGTTTCAATATCCATTGTAATCGAAATACCATTGAAATTCTGTTGATCTCTAGGTATGATTTAAATGTTGTTTCAATGATAATAGAGGGTGCAACATGATGAAGAATCAACATCAGAGTTCAACGTTGATTCCATGAATTTATCGTTGACAGCGGGATGTTGATTTAACATAGTTTAAATTACTATTTGCTATCTGGGAAAGGTTCATTAATATGCATAAGAAAATGTTTTGAATTTGAGTAGCACTAAACTATTAACTATTAATAAACTATTATACCATTAGGAGGCATAATAAATACATAATTAAATCTCCACAATAATTCAAGTAGTACCTCTGGCCCATGTCATTTTCTGTTACAAACCGACCCGTCCCCCCATTAAAGACGGGGAGAATTATGTGGCCCTTGCAGAAAAAAATTAGGGGACCCCTGGTCTACAATATAATAGCCATATAAATGTAGCGTAATTATAATAATAAAACATAGCAAAGAGGCATTTGACAGAGAGTCAAGAAATGATGATGAAAAGAATTATTATTAATATTTCAGTAAAGTTCATTAAATCTATTCTGTTGTTAGTGTGGTCTTTAAACTTATGAACTGTGTATGGACTGACAAAAGTTTTACATGAGGAAGCAATTTGACAACAATGAAATAAATATTTTAGGTGCATCAAAAAGCGTGCTTGTTAAAATACCAGCAGACAAGCTAATCCAGCAGAAATTAGTGCATAAAAGGTCACCAAAATGAAGTCATTGAACCTCATAATTATATACAAAAGGAGGAGAAAAACTGCAAAAAGGTCCACTTTTTGAAAAAAAGAACCTCCCCTTTCAATAGGCTGGCTACGGACCTGACTTCAGCTGAATGATTAACAAACGGAGAATGAGTGGCAGGCATTTGTGCTGTGATGAAGATGAAATTTTTCATACCAGCGTGTGTGTGTTGAGGCGGTAAGATCAGGAGAATAATGTCAGCGAGCTCGGCGTGTGTGTGGATCCAGCGGATCAGACCTTGTTCTGCAACACGTTCTCTCTCCCACATGTCAATCACAACATTTACATCGCCACAGTCCTGCAGAAACTCGGCCAGAACCGTGACGGCATGCTGGAACGCACAATCTGCTGCAGGATACACAACCAACAACTGCAAACCCACGGCGTCCTCTGACCTGGCACCACGCTTACACCAGCCCAGAATCTTACCTGAAACATGACAAAAGTTAACAAGAAGATGATGACTTTACTCGACACATTTCTTCAAAAAGAAAAGTCAATCTTGTGAATTTGAATCCAAATACTAGAGCAGGTAAACTTGTATTTTTTCGTGTGAATATGAATGGCTTAGGGTCAGGTCAAAGACAACCTGTGTCATGCACACCCAATGAAAAATGAAGCATCATCTTTGTGTGGTCTGGGTTGTTCTTTTTTAAAGATGTCTGCTTAGCAACAGGTCAAAACTTGATTGAGACTGTTTCAAATAGATGTGTAATTCAAAACAGTGTCTCATTTTACTTATGTGCACTTTTATCTTATGTGTAAGGTGTACAAACGGAGGTTCTGTTCAGTTCTCTTACGTGTGATGTAGCAGGAGATCAATGTGAGAAGAAGCGCCAGCACAAATCCGACGGTGACAGTCAATCCTGATCTGTCTACAAGACAACATCACACGTTTATCCCATCATCAGTGTGTGGACCCGAGCAAACGCTCAGCGATAAACATTTGTGTATATAATATGTTTGTGATAAAGCTGAGTTCAAGAGGATTTATTGTATAGATACTCACTGACAGTGGAGCTCACTTCATGAAGAGCTGCTTTACATTCGTCGTTTTCAAACGATGTTGCTGTTATCTGCCAGATCAAACCTTATGTATTATTCCTTTGACTAAATAGTATTAAACAATCAGATAAGAGAATAAAGAGAGATAAAGAGAATAAATCTTGAATGAAGTTTAAAGGGATAGCTTGTTTTTGCATGTACAGAACTCCAGTGAAAACATATCAGTGCTGCCAACATTACTGGTGTTTTATCAATGGATCATTTTAGTCGAAGGCATTTTTTAAGGCTGTTAAGAGCTTTCCAAACCTCAGAGCAGGAATAAGTCCCTCAAAAATAGTGTTTAATGAGGATAATGTGCAGTACCACGAGAAAGACCTGGAGAATTCGCTATAGTCAAGTGCAGTATGTACAAGTATACTAAAGTAATCAATGTAGTACCGTTACAAATCCTATTGTATAATACAGTATTTTTCACGGGGCTACCCTTTTGGTTTGATTCTACATGAATACATGTGTTTGTAATCCATAACAGTACATAGGATTTACAAATGACATTAAAGCGTGTTCAGTTCCTAGGACACGCTGGTGGGACTATGTCTCCCGGCTGGCCTGGGAACCCCTCGGTGTCCCCCCGGAAGAGCTAGAGGAAGTGTCTAGGGTGAGGGATGTCTGGGCATCTCTGCTTAGACTGCTGCCCCCGCGACCCGGATAAGCGGAAGAAAATGGATGGATTAAAGAGTGTATCCTTGACATTTTTCAACTGCTTTGTAATCACCAGTATTGTGAGGTCTTCACAGCCTTCAGTGTATGTCAGTTCCTCTCTGTGCTTCTCTCCTGGTCTTACCTGTAAGACGACCAGAAAGAACTTTGAGCAAGAGAAACCCTGTCAACGTGTCAAGTCAAGTCAAGTCAGCTTTATTTATATAGCGCTTTTTACAATTTTCATTGTTACAAAGCAGCTGTACAAGAAAACATTGACTATAAGTAAAACATAAAAGGTTATGGAAGTCAAAACACAGGTCAAATATCAGACACACAATAAATTCCTATATGCAGTGTTAATTAAAAAAGATCAAATTCTAGCAGCCCCCCTCCAAATCTCCATTGGAGGAGAAAAAAAAACTCAGAGGGAAACCAGGCCTAACCAGGGGATTCCAGTTCCCCTCTGGCAAAAACTGCTGCCTCTGCACAAGCTCGACAGTGCTTGCACAACAAGGCAAAATAAAAAGTAAGATTTAAAATTATCATTAATAATCTAATAGTGGCTGAAGTTTTGTAGGGGCGTCACTTTCTTCGTCCAGCATTTGTCAGGTCTGGGAATGGATTGCGCCCTGCCCGCTCCGGTAACCTTGGACTGCATCCTGCCCGCTCTAGTAACCTTGGAACAATGAGACAAGACTGGCTGAGAGTAGAGTACTGTTCTGCACTCTTTGATGCAACAAATGCATCAGTTGTTATTGGAAGTGTCCCTGGTTCCGGTTGATCTAACTAGTGCAGCCTTAACCTTTGGAATATATATATTATGATAGTGTAGTGTATGCAAGATTAAAAAGATGCGTCTTTAGTCTAGATTTAAGCTGACAGTGTGTCTGCCTCCCGGACAGGGAAGACTGTTCCAAGGTTTAGGCACTAGATAGGAAAAGGATCTGCCGCCTGCACTTGATTTTGAAATTCTAGGTATTACCAACTGACCTGACACCTGAGAGCGTAGTGCACGTGATGGACTATAATACGTTAGAAGTTCTCTCATGTAGTGAGGAGCTAAACCATGCAAGGCTTTATAGGTAATAAGCAAGATTTTAAAGTTTATGCGATGCTTTATAGGTAACCAGTGCAAGGTTGACAGAACCGGGCTAATATGCTCATACTTTTTTGTACGCGTAAGAACTCGAGCTGCCGCATTTTGGACCAGTTGGAGTTTTTGTAATAGGCCTGCAGGGCAACCACCTAATAGTGCATTTCAGTAATCTAGTCTTGATGTCATAAAGGCATGAATTAGATACTCTGCATCTGATAGTGACAGCATATGACGTAGTTTAGATATATTTTTAAGATGGAAAAACGCAATTTTACAGGTGTTGGCGACCTGGTTCTCAAATGACAGAGTACTATCGAATATAAAGCCAAGATTCTTAGCTGAAGATGAGGGTTTTATGGAAGATCCATCAATAGTTAAGCAGTATTCTTGGTTGTTACGTAGGGCGGTTTTCGGTCCGATAAGTAACACTTCAGTTTTGTCCGAGTTCAGTAATAAAAAATTGCTACTCATCCACTTTTTTATATCGACTATGCATTCCACTATTCGATGGAATTGCTGTGTTTCATGAGGCTTCGAGGAAATATAAAGTTGCGTATCATCAGCATAGCAGTGAAAGCTTACTCCGTGTCGCTTTATTATATCTCCTAGAGGTAGCATGTATAATGCGAAGAGCATAGGCCCAAAGACTGAGCCCTGTGGTACACCGTACTGGACTTGCGATTTGCGTGATACCTCATTGTTTATTGCTACATATTGAAAACGGAGATACAACCTCGGTCGGACGCCATAAGCAGATCATTTGTAACTCTAATCAGAGCAGTCTCTGTACAGTGATGTGCTCTAAATCCAGACTGGAAATCTTCATTAATCTCATTCCTTTGGAGGAAGGAGCATATTTGAGTTGAGACTACTTTTTCCAGAACTTTAGATAAGAAAGGTAGATTCGAAACAGGTCTGTAGTTAACTAGTTCTCCAGGGTCCAGATGTTTTTTTTGACAAGGGGCCTTATAACAGCCACCTTATATGCTTTAGGCACATGTCCTAATGTCAGAGATGAGTTAATAATGCTAAGTAGAGGATCTATAATTTCTGGGAGCATCTCTTTCAGTAGATTTGTAGGTATAGGGTCTAACATGCATGAAGTTGATTTAGATGGTCTAATGATTTTAGAGAGTTCATCGTGATCTATAGTAGAAAATAAACGTAATTTCTCCTTAGAGGTGCTGTAGTTAGTCGTTTGTTCAGCGGGTTTCACTTCTGGTTGCATAGTTATAATTTTTTCTCTAATATCTTGGATTTTATTTGTGAAATTGTTCATAAAATCATCACTGCTATGCTGGTATACAGAATCAGAAGTCGCTGACGATTTATTTTTGGTTAATTTAGCCACTGTTTTAAATAAAAACCTAGGGTTATGCTGGTTTTCTTCTATTAGTGATAAAAGGTAGGCAGATCTAGACGTTTTTAGGGCTTTCCTGTATTTTTTAATACTATCCTTCCAGGCAGTACGAAATACCTCTAATTTAGTTTTCTTAAAGTTGCGCTCCATTTTTCGTGCCGCTTTCTTTAGAGCCTGAGTGTGTTCATTTTTCCACGGTGTCGGTTTGTCATTTTTAATCTTCTTTAAGCGCAGAGGAGCAACTATGTCTAGCGTTTCCGAGAAGGTGGCATTAATATTTGCAATGGTAAAGTCAAGATCTTCAACATTATTACTCATGCTAGAGATTTGAGACAATTCAGGCAAATTATCAAGAAACGCAACTTTTGTAGTCGAAGTTATTGTTCTACAATATTTGTAACTTGGAGTTTGATTTGCCACCATTGGGTATTGAAGCAAGCATGATACCAGATAATGATCCGAAATGTCTTCGCTCTGCTGAAGGATTTTTACGTCGCCCACGTTTATACCGTAAGACAATATTAAATCTAAAGTATGATTACGAAGGTGAGTAGGTCCTGACACATGTTGACTAACGCCCATGGAGTTAAGAGTGTCTTTAAAAGCCATTCCTAAAGCATCTGTATCATTATCTACATGAATGTTAAAGTCCCCAGCAACAAGGACTCTGTCTGCAGACAGTACTAGTTCTGATAAGAACCCACCAAATTCTTTAATAAAATCTGTGTGGTGCCCTGGAGGCCAATATATACAATAGCCAGAATAAATTTTAAAGATGTTTTGTCCTTAGTATTAGGTATTGATGCATCAAGTACCATGACTTCAAAAGAATTGTATTTAGGATTAGACTTCTGAGAAATGCTAAGAGAGTTACGGTAAAGTGCAGCAACACCTCCCCCTCTGCCTTTTAGGCGAGGCTCGTGTTTATAATAATAATCTTGGGGGACAGACTCATTTAACGCAATATAATCATCTGGCTTTAGCCATGTTTCTGTCAGACAGATCATGTCTATTTTATGATCTGTTATCATATCGTTAATAAAAAGTGCTTTATTAGAGAGAGATCTAATATTTAGCAATCCGAGTCGTAACAGTTGATTATCTGTATTATGTTCATGTTTAGTTAGTTTAACGTTAATTAAATTACCTTTGAGAGGTTTACGCATTATTTTATGTTTGCTAATCCGGGGGACAGACACAGTCTCTATTTTATGATGTTTGGGAGAAAGTATTATCGCATGTTGTGTGAAAGTGTTCAGTGAAAATACGGACCTCTTTAATCTCAATGGTGTTCAGCACTTGTGTTTTCTTCTCTAGCGTGACAGCGTATCTATTAAACATTGAACTGGTCATGAATGTCAGTATTATCTTTTCTCCATGAAGGACGGAAGAGACATCGGCGTCCCACTGATCTACACGTCGGGGCAGAAAGGACATTACAAGATCTGATTCAGGAAGAGAAACGGCGAGCCCTTCTGAACAAAGCCTTCAAATATTCAATGGTCTAGAAACACCTCAGAGATAATGTTGTTAATAACCTTCAGTTTCTTCATAAGATGTCACTATATCATCACTTTTCACATCAGGGTGAATAAATGATAAATAACATTGATATTTCTTACTTCAACGCCACACTCATAAGTATTCTTGTATTACAGCTGTCACAAGAATAACATGTCTGTCGGATTATTCTTATATAATATGGAACACACAGGCTTACCGCACAACGGCTTTTTTGTCACTTTACTGTCAAATCCTAATAAGACAGAAAAACAAGTCAAATATCCCCAAAACAACATTGAGTTTGACATACGAGGCTGTAAGAGTAAGAGAATGAACCGTGTGTTTTGAAAGAGTAATGTTTCTCGTATTCCTGTCCTGATCCAGGGTTTGGGGGAGGAAGGTTATATCCACTGACATAATACATCTCGGGCCGAACCAAAACTGAACCCATTGACGCAGTGAAACTGAAATGGAGCTACAAAAAAGAAAGATAGATAGATGTTTTAAAGAACATTTCAAGCTATTTAAATAATGCGTCTCAGGGTTTAGGCAGCTGTGCGGATCTGAATGGGTTTAATTAGGGAAGAGAGATGTTTGATACTATATAATGTTATCACTGTAATGATGTTTGAAGAATGTACCTGCTGTATTCCATTGAGATGATTTTGCTCTGAGGTAAATGGAGGCTGATAGTCACATCTATAACAATAGTCAGAATGATCCAGGTCTGTGGATAATGTTATCCACGTGCCTGTAAGACTTCTGATGCTCCCTACAGCAAAACAAGACACACACACACATAAACAATCCACACTTCTACTTACAGACCGTTTGTTTTATTTGGAACATTAGACGACAACTAATACACATACACACAGTCTCCTGCATGAATGTTATAATCTCCATCAAATGAAGCGGTCACGTGCTGGGTATAATGCATTACAAACACAATGATCGTAAGCTAAAATACACTTTTATTTTCCATAATTCGGATCCTTTCTATCCTTAAAAAAACCTTCGCTTTGTTTTCCGCGGTTCAGCTTTTTGTTGTCCTTATGTTGTTGTCCAATCGCTTCTATTGTTTCCTCATTTGTAAGTCGCTTTGGATAAAAGCGTCAGCTAAATGACTAAACGTAAAGGAAAATAATAATAAGAAAATGATTACATGATATATATTATAAATTATGATTATTATATATGAAAATAAGAATTGATGTGCACTAAATTCTAGTAATTCCAGTTATGATCTTTGATGGAAACCGAAATGTATAATGCGTGATCAAATGCTATTAAATGACAATAAATAAGCCACTGCTGAATAAAACGGAACAGCCGAAACATGGAAACTAAAACCATATTGTAAAATGTATGTTTAGGTGGCACTGAAAGCATTCAATAAATGCAAGACCTCCTCACCATCAATATGAATAGACCAGTTGACAGTGATTGAGGTTTGACATTCACTCAGAGCCCCATTCAGACTCTCTAAGGGTGACGGGTTCCACGGGTGTTGAGAAAATAACTCTAGAGGCTCAGAATCTAAACGGCATTAATGACACAGACACATGTTCAAAGTTAAAAACCAGATGACATATCAGACATCATTTCTGTCTTAAGCTTACAAAAGAACAAAGTTTGTAACACTTGCCATTTGACCGGGTACATATGGCAACCTGAAGAAAGATGACAAGAGTTTTGATCGAACATTTGTTAAAAAGAAGACTCCTGTCATGAGACATGATACTTACTATTTTAGGAGAGATACTGTTAGATGTTGTAAGTTGAATCAAGAGGATAGAAACAAGCACTCTCCACATCATGTCGAGATTCATTCCCATACGGTTGAAGTGAAGTGTGTGAGAGTTCTTTTCTTTCACACGCCAGTAATGCTGCTTATCTCTGCTGCCCACGCGTGCGATCGTATCATCCTCAGCCTGTCGATCACTTCCTGTTAGACATGCACACGGTTAATCGCGGTCACCACGAGATCCTGCTGAAATCCAGCTGGCTGCGATTATGCAAGGTAGCGATTATTTTACTTATGCGGAGCTCGTCCGTGAAGCACGGCTCTGGGATCAGTAGGAAGCATTTAAAAAAGCAAAACCTGTCAAACATAATCATCATAAATGTACTTTAGTATCATGAAAATACCGTTAGATTTATATATATTACAGTTCTGATGAGTTTGAATGAATGTGTTTGAAATAAAACTGACCCAGTTGGATGCTTTGACATCATCAAATATTTCAGGAGCATGTTTATATAAAAAGTGACATATCATTGCTTTACAGAAAGTAATACTTAAGGTGAAATCTAATATTCAATTACAATATCAAGGGGAGTGATTCAAATGAACCTTTATGGGTTTGCTTGCCATTTGCAACTTTTCTTCTTTATATTTCTATTAAAAAAGGGTCCTGGCATTTTAAAGGTTTGGCACAGATAACCGTGTGTCACAATCTTCCAAAGTCCATTTGTAATGTAAGTTCACAGGATTTGAAGAACAAAACCTAATCAATGTTATAATAAATACTGGAAAGCTCGAAAGACGTCTGCTTTTTGCTTACTTGTGCTTCATGTGCATTGACTGTGTTCATGTTTTTATTGTTTGAACTCGTAAAAAAGTATAAACATTACCATAATTCTTATTTGACATGTTCATTTATTTTTAACGTTTTAGGTCTAACTTGCAAAACTGTGAGAACGGGGTACGGATTTCAAAAGCTGAGAGCACAGTTCACAAAACCAAGAGCTCAGATTTGAACGTCATGGGTTGAGTTTATAAATCTGTTAGCACTATTTGGTAAACTGAGGGTACAAATTACAAATCTGTGGCCACAGATTTGCGGGTCTTGTGTGACCAGGCGTGCGCCGCAAGTTGTGCATAAATCCTTGATATATTAAGTGCCCTCTTTATTGATGCCCTGCTTCTAAATAGCTCAGGGGTCTCGGTATCCAACCTTAAAGAGCACTAACTCAGGACACGTGCGTGCAAAAGTGCTTTACCGGTGTAAAATGCTGCATGGAAACAAAGATTCACTTTAGTTTTTGTGCTGAGCTTGGAATGAAGAACAGAAGTGGTTTCAAACTTTTATTCTAAAAAGGTTTAGCTTTTTTGCTTTTTACAAAAATCAGGTTCATTGTGGCACATTACATAGTGTTAACAGCAACAAAAAACACAGAAATTATTTGAGTACAGACAGAATTGACGACATTTAAACATCTCTGGTTCACCACACAAAAGCCGCTCGCTCGCGCAGCATCCGCACGCCGAAACGCTGCCACTCACGTTGGTGAATCCACAACTCTTGTGTGGTGTCCAAACAAGCCAGCACCGCTCCACCCTTCCACGCTATGAGCCGAGGATCCATGTCCTGTCAGAGGACACATAAGTGTACAGTAAACCATTCAAACCAACACAAATCCACACCAGAAATAAAAGTATCAGATTTGTATTATGACAGACACAAACACACCTTTGGTCGTGTGATGACGTCAACACTCTCCACGAGGCAGCGGAAAGACGGAGGCATTTTATTGAGGATGCGATGCTGCAGAAACTCCTGAGCGCCGTGAAACAGAAGTCCGCCTCCCACCAGCAGAATGCAGCCGTACATCTTACGCTTGGTTTCATCTGACGCTGTCAAACACACACGACACATGTTCAGAAGAGCACAAGACATTCAGCCCCCAATAGTGCGATTACCATTTGCTCCCAGAATTTACATTTAATATATAAAGACTAAAATCTCATTGTGCTACCAAACTCTTCATATATTCCCAAAGCTGCCGCATGTTAAAATAAATACATTTTGCTAAAACGTAACATTTTGACACATAAATGCATGTTTAACAAGTCAGCCAGTGAGATGGAAGGTATCAGAGGATATCCCGCAAGTTTTATTACATTGTTGCAGTAACTTACTGACAACGTCACAAAGTTACAAACGAATCCAGAAATGTATCTTTTCCCGTTGTCACAACGTAACTCGTTACGATGCCACAACAAAACAGTTTATGTTGCGTAACAATCACGTATTATGGTTAGCTGGGTTATTGCTTTAATAAAACTGTTATTCCATACGCCTTGCAAGGCCAAGCGACGCAGACACAACAATGGTGATACTTCGGCTATGTAACGTGGTCAGCACTTACAAATCAGGTATTTCTCAACAGCTTAAAAAATGTAATGAAGTATTTACAGCAGGAGTCTATGCTGTGTAAAATGGCTTTATCGATGCCGAGTGCTTTCCCCTCGAACTGAGTGACGGCTGTGCTCCTGCTGCTGTCTTCTGGATCTCCTCCAGCCGCGGCGAGACATTCCGTCTGACTGTGACCCAACTCCAAATCCACAGAGACATTCGCCCTCTCTGACGGCTCGCCGGATTCTCCATCAAAACCAGCAGACTTATGGAAAGACTTTCTGTCTGACACGGCTTTAGACGACTGTGAGAGACAAAGAGAAACACACTCAAGCAGTGATTCTTATTCTGTTTCAGTTTTCAGTCCCCAAAACGGCGTAGTCATGTACGGCGTAGTCATGAACAGCCAAACCTGTTTTTAGTTGAAACGCTCTCTCAGACACTCTCTCTTTCACAAATGATCAAAGGCCAGCTGCATTATAAATATCATCACAATACACTCACACTGTCAGAGAATTTTACTGAACCGTCATAAACAATCATTTGATTCAAAGAACTTCACGAATGTTTTCGAATAATACTATCGCTGACAGAGAGAGAAACTGAACCTGGTCTTGTTTGCTCTGTGTGCTCAACAGGTAGTGCTCGTCGTGCGGATCCTCGGCGTCTCCTAGTAAGCGATGTTGCAGTGATGTCATCTTCTGGCCCACAATACCAAGCGCAGCGGGGTAAAATAAAGCCATGGGAGCCTGATCACAAACGACACGATCAGATGAGCTCATGAACCGCTACTGAAGGCATCTGATTCGATCTACACTACCTGAAGTTTCTCATCTCCCAACCGCAGCTGATAGAGGAGAACCGGAGAATCTGGGAAACGTGTGCGGAACTCATGATCCTGAAGTCCTGAGATATCCTGCACGGGTCAGTAAGAGATTTTTTAGATCACAGCTCTCACTGCAAAACACGACATTCTTGCTAAACGTCTTTGTCTTGTTTTGTAGTACAAATATCTTAACCACACAGACTACAGAAATCTTCTCGTGGCATCTTCTAGAAACGCTCAAATATTGGCGAAACAAGAAAGGATGGTGAATGTTATTTGAGAGTGTGTTTGGTGACCTGGTCCAGATGACAGAAAGATTCTTTGAGCTGTTGCAGTAACACATAGTCGAGTCTGTTAGTGAGACGACACTCGCGGTAGGGAAAACCGCCTCTCTGCATCAACCAGAAGAAACAGCGCGTCACATCTGAACCTCCGTACGCAATACACAACCTGTGTTCAACACACACACACACACGACAATACTCAGAAAACCACCTGCATAATACTCTGTCAAGGGCAAACACATCATTCATTCTTGAGTTGAGAAGTTCCGTTTAACACTGAATCCTATTTTATTTGAAAAATATTGTGTGTGTATGACCTGGAGCTGCGGTGAGAGACTCCATCCTCAACACAGCAAACACTGGTCTTCTGATCGCCCACGTCCACCACACACGCACTGCTCAGACCGCTGCCCAACGTCACACACACCGACTCCTGATGCACAACCACAGCTACACACACGTGAGGTCAAGAGAACCGTTTGTGAAATGTGTGTAAATGAAACCGAATCCTCACCAACATCGTAGATACGGAAATGTCATTTTGCATGGCGAATTCATAACTCGGAGCATGTGAGAATATAAAGTACATGATGTCATACCTGAGAAGCCAATTTTGAGCAGCAGCATATTTACAATTTCCTTCACATGCTGTCTGTTATAGATGTCTGGTATGAGAAAGATGCATCTGTAATACTGAAACAACAGAAAGAGCAACATGTGAAGAGCTCAGTTTCACTCTGGAGTTTCTAAACTGCACTTTACACTCCATTAAATGTCTGTCAAATATATATTTATCAATCCACTTTCTTCATGTTCAGCTGAAGGAAGATCACGTAATGATGTTATAGTGTGTGTTCACCTTCAGATCCTTCAGTGGGATTTCTAGAAGCTTGTGGACAGCGTGAGACCAGATGGTCTGAAGGTCCGCGAGCACGGCTGTGAGAGATCCCCCCGCACCGCTGTGGATGTTCAGCTGACCCCTACGGATTGGCCAGTGAATGCTGTAACTGTCTGTAGGGTTCACGTTTAACGCCTGAAACACACACACACACACACAGCAGGTGAAGAAATGACACTCACAGGTCAGTGTAAACACTACCATAGAATCAATGACATCACAACATCATTGCAAATTCTTCATGCATATTGTCATTTTTTCTGTTTACTAAACATTTCCCACTTTTTGGTTTATGTCCAGTAAATATGACATCTATTTTCTGTTAAATCATACACCTTTATGATAAACTGTATTCACATAAAGTCGTGAGGTAGGTATGAGCCTTCAGGTGAAATGACAGGAATTTATGATGTGTTCATCTGCTTCTTACAATTGTGTAAATTGATATAAGTCATAAATTCTGTCATATATTTCCCCCTCGCGAAATATTTAGCTTTAATACCGTATCTGCAATGATGTTTTAAAAGCACTATGAAAATAAATCTGAATTGGAAATCCTTTTCGATGATCTAGTGGTTATACTGTAGTGTAGTATAAATAATGACTCCTACGTATATAATGATGTTTAACTTCACAGACATGGCTTAGTTTAAGCCACGACTATGACTCAGTTAAATGAAGATGTTTATGTGGCTTTTATAAATATGCTTTAGAAGAATACATTACTGGTGTGAATCTCGAGACAAAACAATGGCGCTGATATATTTGAAGATATTTCTGGGCAAGTTATATTCAGTTAAGAGCGCTCACATCTTCCTTATAGTCTGGGACGAGCCTTAAGCCTTGTCTGTGAAATTGGGCCATAGTGCGCCAAGAAAACATTTTGAGGTTATTATACAAGTATTATAATTTTCATCAAATGTTTATTATGAACATACAAAAACACAATCTCGGAATATGCCTGTAAAATACAATCATCATTCCGAGGATTAAATGCCTGAATTTATTTTTGCACAATATTACATGATTATAAGCCATTTTACTAGTGAATAAAAATGACTGCTGCTAGTAAGAAAATGTACTTGGATATGAACTGAATAAAAACAATTGTGGGACGTTTCTGTTTGTTCTTGTTAATCTGACTTGATTTATTGGGGATGTTGTTGTGTAAGTAATGTGTGTTTTCTCACGTCTTCTCCTACGAGGTATTCAGGCTGATGAGATGTGTGTGTCCACTTCACTTTACAGTTTGAATCCAAAACCGCAGGACGGATCTGTTTATTGTACAGTTTAGCCTGTGACAAAACACAAAGTCTTAACACTTACTCCCACTATCCACACACACACACACACACACACACACACAAACACACCTGCTGGGCAGACACAGGGACTCTTCTGACTCCGTTGGACATCTTCTTGGACCAGATGGCCTGATCGATCATCTTCAGGCCGTTCTGTCTCTGTTCATTACTGTCTGCACTCTACAGAACACACAAGCAATGGGTCATGTGGTTTATGACGTACATCACACTCTTGATATGACAGCGGACATACGTTGAGTCCCTCTCTCTGGAGACACTGGTCCTCGTACGGGCTCTGACCCGCGTGTTTGTGTCTGCGGGCGATCACGTGAGGCACACTCATTGGCTGTGTGTCCGGAGCTCGACCAATCCGCAGTGTTTCTGATCCCGGATGAATCACCACGATGAAGTTGCCCTGAATTTGCTGAAAGTAAACAGGGATTGTTTTGATGTGTTATATGCTGAACATCAGGGGTGCTCCATCCTTCAACCCACATCAAACACACCTGAAGAAGCTCATCTTCAGGGTCAAGAAAACAAAACAATTGTGTGTTTGATCAGGGCAGAACTCTCCAGCAGGAGCACGTCGCATTACTGTTCAATGTTATTTGCATTTATTAAACGAAACGAGCACACGTGTCAGTACATTCTAGAAACGATGAATTATTCTTTGATGGGTTCATGGTGATGATGATGCGTGTTCACCTCGTGCAGGTGTTCGGGTACAGCCGCGGGCGCGATGGGTCTCTTCACTCCGCGTGCCTCTTTCTCTCGATCTTTACTACTGTCAGCATCTCTGTCTGTCTGTGTCATGATGATGATGATGATGAAGAAATAAATGTGTTGCTGGATAAACGCTCTCGCTCTTCTTCTGCTGCGGTGAATAAGCCCAGTTAGGGGCACCACCGCCACCTGCTGGACGCGAGCGCTACTGCACCTGCACTTCGGTTTCATGATTCAAGTGAATAACAGATTGAAATACTTTAAATCAGCTGAAAGCAACACGTTTATTGTCTATTGTTTATCGTTGGTGTTAAATACATTGGTTTTATTTGGACTTTTGCTTGTGATGTTAAAGATAAAAGTGTTTGGGGGAGGTTTCTCACGCAAAATATCAAGGAAAATTGTACGCATTATAAACTATTGCTTATTAAGTTATAACAATTAAATAAAATATTAATATATAAATGCCGCTCCCTGGCCCCAGAATTTATACAACTGTCATTGGGGAATCATGCTGTCAGTATGTTAGTGAAGCTGATGGAAAATCCTCATTGTTTAGCACTTATTCTGTATGTTACCTTCATGTATATTGAGATGAATGTTTCTCGTACCGGTAGGAGACACTTCACAAACTACAGCTTGAATGATGAACACATTTTGTTTTTATTCACCATGACATAAAATGCAAAAAAGGAAATATAAGATCAACATAAGTTACTTTATTCAAGCGAATCATACATAAAGAAACCTAATTCTCTTGGAAATGAAAAAAACAGAGCCAGCGAGTAATTTTGTGTGTGTGTGTGTGTGTGTGTGTGTGTGTGTGTGTTTTGACTGCCGTGATCAACCACTTTGGCCCCTTAGAGAAGGAATTCCCAGAGCAGCATCAAGAAACGGCCATGACACCGGTGGCAGTCATGAGGAGAGGAGCGTGTCATACTGTGCCATTTGGAAAGACTATCCGGCGGGCAGCACATCACACTCCTCTACGCCTGCATCAGCGTGCAGGCGTTTACCTGCGAGTACGACAGAGAAAAAACACTGTTATTCTTCACACAGTTTCATTAACGCCCGTCACGTTCTTCGGCCTTTCTTACCGTCCTCATCCTCCTCCTCCACCCATAGGAGGGGGGGTGGGACCTGCACCGTGGTTTATTCTGCCCATCCGTCTGCGGCCAGGGAACCCTGGAGGTCTGTGAGATACAGTTACGATTGAAATATTATGTCATACAACGTGTGCTAGAGATGATGACGGATGAAGTGCACAAACCCTCTGCCGTCACTGAAGCGAGATGATGCGCTCGCGTTTCCCTCTTTAGAGAGATCAGGCTGAACCAGACTCTGGAAGCTGATGGAAAATAAACACATTACGATAGTGATCATACATCCATCATTAAAAGCTTTATGTGTGTGTTTTAAAGCGAACAGCGCTTACAACAATCCAACAAACTCGACTACACCCCAGAAGAGGTCGCTAAAGAACGACAGTCTCCATGGCGACCGAGTCCGGCTGTCCAGAACTTCACCTGAAACACATTTACATTCAGTCATTCAGCAGACGCTTTTATCCAAAGAGTTCAGCGATCTGTCATAAGACGAACGAAAACATCACGTCAAACTGTCGGGTTATTGCAAATGAACAACAATACACAACCACGACACATTACAGGTCAACAAATGTGACGAAATGATGAATCGCACAACCGCAGGCTACTTCTCTTGTCATCCTACATATTCATGAACACTGATATATTTACCATGACCACATAAACTCACACATACCTAATGTAAGAAGGTAAGGTACAGAATTCTCATGTAAAAACACGTCATCATAACTCCGCACGCCACATTAATGAATCCACGCAGTTTGCTGTATGCGGTAATGTGTACAGAACGAAAGCGACACGGCTCTGAACATTAAACAAAAGAAAACAACACTTGTTTTTAGCACTTACCATTTGACACATACACCATCTTCGCTGGTGTTTAACCGGAAACTGACGTTGACTTCCGGTCCAGCGCAGTGATGACGTTGCGTCGGGGCGGAGTGTAAGCAGCTAAGCCTCCCGCACGGGACCGCGCTTTAACGCGGAAAACAAACATGTTCAATCGTCGCTTGAACTTTAAACACCGCAGCGAGACGCGGTTAAATATATCATCATGTAGCCTACAGCACCTTCCAACAATATTCATAAACAAATCGTAATTTGTTTAATTGAGAAAAACATAGGAAATTATACGATAAAACGACACGATTTCATTAGAATATCATTGCAATAGTTGTTATTACGATATAACCACCAGTTAGAGTTGCAAAGAAGAATCGTGCGTCTTTTTTACATCATTTAATCATCTAATGTACAGACTCACACATATGGTGGAAGAAGCCTAAGCAGATGAACTACTGTATAATATGATTACAGGGATCTAAATCCATTTAAAGTGTTTTTAAATTAAGTTTATTTGTCAAAGCAAAGAGACAGCAGGAGAGTATTAGCGGTTTAATAATGATGTCATTTCCACTGACGGCATCAAGAGGTACATTTGTACATAAAACAGACTGGGAATTTGCCCCGTCCTTCATCAGTGTTCCTCGAGTGTCTGAAGCTATACATGAGAATGAGATTATGAAGGTGTGACATTGTTACTCCTGCTGATTCCGGTTCAGATGTTCGATTTCGGGTTTTTCTGGAGTCAACTCGGTCTCTCTTTGCTCACGTCCAATGGAAACGGGGTCAGAAGAAGCGTTTGAATCCCCTGGAGTCATATGGGTTACTTGTATGATGAAGGGTGCACTTCAGGGGCTCTGTCCGGTGCCATCGCTTGGATATAATTTTAAATGACTCAACGTGTGTTGGGCTAAAGTAAGGAAGACATCTAGAATGACAGAGTAACTAGCAAACTAATACATTGTGCATTTTATCTTGCAGCACAGTTACTGTGGTTGTGTGCTCTTTATTGGTTCTTAAAATGTAATTTGACAGTTTATACCAATCACGTCTACCAGCGATAACATCATATATCAAAAGTCGACAGCGGGAGTCGATTGCAATCTCAATTATATAAGGAGTCGACACCTCATCACTAGCTGTTCTCACGCTGATCACTAGTTCATTATGTCCTGCACTTGTGTAGAAGAGAATGTGATTATGAAGGCTTGACTCTGTTACTCCTGGGGACGGAGGTGACGGTGGTGTCTTGCTCTGACTCCGCTGGTTCAGTAGAGCACACACTTCTGCCGCAGAAAAGGAATGCCACAGCAGGCTCTCTGAACTGATGCAATGACACAACGGGAGAGAGAGAGAGAGAGTTCCGCATCACACTGATATATTATAAAGATGAGATGTAAAATGCTTCTGAGCAATGTAAAGACTATTATACTGACAATTAAGCACACCTTTAACTCAAGGTATCCTACAATAAACAAAAAGATTAATTTGCTTAATATAGTTGTGGGTACGTAATATAATATACTGTAAGTACTATTGTGTATGTCCACATGAGTTCTTAAACCTCAAGGCTGCTGTGATTCAAAGGAGAAGATAAATCAAACAGGATTAGAATGACATGAGGGTGATTCAATTGTGATTCGTGATTCTTGTGTTGTTGCCATAAATCAATAGTATTAGTCACCTTTTATGTTTGTCAATGGGTTTACAAATATCTAAGCAAAAGTGCTTATCAACTTTTTCCATTTCCTGAAAAACAGTTGTACATATACGGTTTCAAAAGGACAATGACGATACTTCATACAGGATATTATAAGGAATGAGCAATACCACATCACTCTAGACTCTAGACAGATAAATTACTGCGTGAAGCATGAGGTAGACTCTCACCTGTCTGTTCATAAAAATGTAGATGATGGGGTTAAAAACAGTGCTGCTCTTGGCCAGATACATGGGAACCGTGGCGATGATCGGGTCAATGTAAAGTGTCGGGTCAAAAATCACAGAAAGAGCAAAAGCAGCATAGGGGAGCCACGTGAGCAGGAAGGCCATCACCATGACAACTACCATGCAGGCCACCTGCTTCTCTGCTCGAGGGGTGCTTCCTCCCTCTGAAATCTTCAGTTTACTCACCTGTGTTTCAAAGAAATCATTTGTATACTTCCGCAATATCTCATTGAGATATATTACTGCATTTTCATTTAAAAATGCTCACTGTCCATCAAAGTGTCTGTGTGCTGAATGGACCACATGCCTGTAAAAAACATGTGCTATTGGCTGTGCACAATACAAAACCAAAACATATTCATGTTTATCAATTTGCAACTGCGCTTTCACAAAACTCTGGAAGAATGAAGAAAAAAATCTGTTTTCAGCTTGATCTGGACATATATGAAACCTGGCCATAAAGTAATATCAGAGCGTCATGATGTCTTTCTGAAGGTTTTTACCTGTCGTAGGGTCCATAAGAGACGCATGTAGGAGACGATAATGACAGAAAACGGCATGGCGAAGCAGAGGAGAAAGTAGCAGGTGATGTAGGAGATGTTTCCCGGGTCCCTGCTGTACCAGTCTGGAGCACAAGACGTCCTCACCCCCTCCAGCTCAAATCGACCCCATCCGAACAGTGGAGGAGTGTTCCACAGGAATGACCAGAGCCAGGCCACCGTCACTCCCATTACCGCATGCCTCGTCTGAAAGATAACCGAACCCACGGGTCTGCAAACCACCAGACAGCGCTCGACCGCGATGATCGCAACAGTACACAGACCGGCAATACCTGCGGCAGAAAGTGATATTTGTAAGAACGTTTAGGATCGTTAAATATGGCCCTTTAGATATATGAAAATGCTTTCTTAAGACTAAGAAGACAGATCTCAAGCAGAGAGTCAAGTCAAGATACTTTGTTTGAATGTATTTCAAAAGATACATTTACCAAAAAAGGCAACAGCGAAACCCTCCAGCACACATCCCACCCTGCCCAGACTGAAGTAGCCCATGCCATTGGTCACCATTGTTGGCAGCCCCCCAAACACAGCACAGCCGAGATCGGCCACAGCCAGGTTGACCAGAGCAAAGTTGAGTGGCTGATGCAGCTGTCTGTGCCGAAGAGTCACCGCGATCACCGTCACGTTCAATATGACGCCACAAACCGAGAAGAAACCAATGATTATGGCCAGAATGGTGTAGCCAAACCTTGACATAATGGCATCATTCACTGAAGCATTGAGCAGAGAAACTTCAGATACTACAATCGACTCCATTTCCAGCTTCTGAAGATGAAACTCATCCATACAGCTCCTGCCCTTTTATTTCTGAATGAGCTTAATGGGAAAATCCGTAGATCCGGATTGGAAATAATTCTGTCAGATTATATTTTTCAGGAGATGCATCACGGCACTTTTCTTGATTGTGGAAATCAAACCTCCGTCCAGCCGTCTTGTGTTCTGAGCTTACACAAGCATAATCTCCACCTATAGAAGAGTAAACCCTCTGTCTATAAGTCAAACACCAATGGTTAAACTGCATCATTCATTTCAAAAACAGAGAAGACTATATTACCATTAATACTCTTTGCCATTCTGAAATAAAAAGTTATTTCCAGGGACACTATTTATCTTCATCAGGGCAAGTTTTTATAATTACCTTATCAAACGTTAATGTTGTTGTAGTGTGGACGGAAGTTTACTTATCTGTTTAAGTGAGTGAGTTACGGATAAGTATCATGTTTGGCATAAGTCTCCCGTCTGTGGTTTGTGACACTTTTAGGTAAAAAAAGTATGGACAAACAGCTGTTTTGTCTTTAAAGATGCACTGAAATTAAAATGAAAGTTATTTTTTTATTAAAAGTAGGTTAGCCTTGGGAACATGAATAAACGTATACCTACCGACGAGACTGACAGTCTTGCAAGGGTGCTAAAAAAATTATATAGAAACTTTACTTCAGCCTCTCTTGTCCAATCAAATGTGTTTAGAATGCGAAGAGTCCCACCCCTTAACTTTCAAAGCCATTGAAGCAGCGTGTCATATCTATAGAATGATTTTGCAGACTAAATTAAAAAGAAATTGGAAACTGCATTTGCAAATGCGTTTTTATTTGTTTGTGTAAAAATTGTGACAATGCAAACGCGAATGCAAACTGTTTGCATTTGCATTTACGCGAACATACAATGTCTGCAAAATTTCAAACGGAAAAGCAAAGTCTATTTGCAAATGAATTCTAAGCAATAAAAATGATTGAAGAGCTTGTCAACTTTGACAAAACAATGTTTAATTACTGAAAAAATGTACAGTGATGGGCTTTCAGTCCAATAGCTTCAATATCTTAAAGGAATGGGTCTTATTTAAGTGTAATTATTAGTCCAGTTCCCTGTTTTGTTTTTATTATTAAAGTCTTGTGTTAAACCCCTTACTCACTGTCTGCCCCTGGGTCCTCTGTCCTTGTCCCACCACCCCGATCATGACATCTTGTCACTTTTCTTCTCTCTTTATTGACAGAGAAACCCTTCTGTTGCTGGATGAAAAATCACTTAAAGCAATGATACCAAAGATAGGCCTACGTCGGAAATTTAAAAAGCACCCGAGAGAGCTGCTTGTTTTGAGTGAGGAAATGTACATTTAAGAAGGGATATATCTGCTTTAAGTGCACAGACTGTTGGGGCCAATGTTCGTTTTTTTGTTTTCTCATCTAAGGAGAATGCATAATGTACATAGTTCATCAAGATATATAGTTCACCACTTCTGTTAAGTCCAGGTGGTGCTAAAGGCTAATAAAAACTAATTTCAACTGCTTAACTTTTTTCAGAATTACACGTATATAATGTATTTTTTGTGTTTATATAAATCTTCATATTTCCATAAAAATGGATTCTGAGAAATTACGCACGTGTATTTGGTAATCTGACAGCAAACCGCTGTGTTACGTGTGAGATTTTAACATTACAATTGCTAGATGTCATTGAACAATTAAAAAACAAATGTTATGCATTTATGTTGTTCATCACTCCTAACAATATTACAAGAGATCTTGACGATAGTCTAGTGGCTGTGTGGGTAAGGTGCATTTATCATTTTAGCCATGTTCTGTAATTATTAGTCGGCAAGTGTCAAATGTGAGTAAGCTTTATATGAAGTGATATGTAACTCCGTGGCAAATTGCCCTAGACTAGACTAGACTAGACTAGACTAGACTGCCACAAGAACTCCCCCAACAACCAAAATGAACCAGCACAAGACAGAAGACACAAGGGCATTAAATAAGGGATCAAATCAAGAGGGGAACAGGTGTAGGGCATGTGCTAATTAAAAAGCAATAACGAGGAAAGGAGAGGTTGGGAACTGAGATGAGACCAGAGAGAACATATGGCAAGCCAAATAAACAGTAGTCGCCTCTCTCCACATTAAACATAAGGTTCTGAAAAATGTGCACTAGCAGGACAAACCGAATCATAACACCAAACAATGGTATATGGACAAATTAAAGACAATATTAGCCACATAGATCCACAAGTTGACGAGAAATGTATTACAAATCCCGAAACACAACCACCACTGACACAATAAACTATCCTGTATATCATAAACATTCTTGTTTTATTCTTGTGTCTGAGCGTGAATCTCAATGAATCCCGGACGAGCCCCCACTTGACAGTGAAAAACCGCTGTTTTCTGCCAACCAAAGACTGTTTTCTGCCAACCAAAGACTGTTTTCTGCCAACCAAAGAATGATAAATAAAAGACCAACAACTGATTCCATGGCTGTTTATTGAGTGAAATCCAGTTACGATCTTCATGTGGAGGGACTGTCCTTTTCAAGTGGGGAATTGCACGAAAAAAGGGGTCGAAACTTGACAGTGAAAAACCGCGAGTCAAGACTGGAAAAGAACCAGAAAAGTGACCACACGTGTCCAGAGAGACAAGCAAAGACTGTTCCGGCCGTGCTACTGTGAGTAAAATGGCTGATTCATTACTGGTGAAGCAGCTAAAGACTGCAAGGACATCAGCGAAGCGTCAGTTTTCCCGTCTGGCCAATAATGTGCTACGAATGCATACAATGATGTCAGAAGAGGAGCTCAGAGACCATTTTAGGAAGCTCACTGCAGAAGCTGGCAAAGTCCTGGAGGCCAACGATGATGTAGAGGAGCAATGGATTGAAGAAAACTCTGATGCAGAGGAGGTGAGCGAGCAGCAGAAGTCTGACTTGGGCAAAACAGCCAATGAGTGTGAGACGAAACTGCAGGAGTTAAAGGACCTCATACAAAAGACATTGTGGGCCAATTTTGGGGAATATGAACTGACCCAAGCAATTACAACAGCAGAGTCGCAAGTGGAAAACGTGGGAGCTGTGGACCCAAGTAAAAACCCAGATGCATATCTCTTCATGATCGGGCAACTAGAGAAACTTGTGAAGGCTGCGAAGGAGGTGCATAAATATTGGAGGTGCTGGGCCCCCCCAGCAGAGCAACAACAGTTCCAGCGTCGTATCAAAGACCTTGAAACTATCCTGCCAAATCTCACAATAAGACAAGCAGACTTTACAGGGACACATGTTGGAGGAGAAACCAGCAGATTGAGTACTACTTCAAGCAGTTCTGTGGCCATACCAGCAATTAAATTAAAGCCAGCTGCCCTCCCAAAGTTTTCTGGCATCCGCCGAGAGTTTCATCGGTGGAAAAAAGACTGGGAAGCGCTCCAGAGGCAGGGAGAACCTACTGGATCTAAAGAGGTTAAAAAGTTCCAACTTCTCGACAGTATGGATGAGAAGACAATACGAGACCTCCACCTTACAACTTACACAACTGCTGAGGAGGTTTTCCGGGTCTTAGAGAACCGCTTTGGAAATAAGACAACTATAGCCCTTGAGATAGTAGAAGAGCTCCAAAGACTCCAAGCAGTTAAAGGTAACCAGCCCAGAAAGATTGTAGAGCTCATCCAAGCTGTAGGAAAAGCCCTGGTCGATCTGAACGAGCTTGGTAAGACTGGTGCTATAAAGAACCCTCTTGTAACAAAGACAATAGAGAGTAAACTTCCTGATGGCCTGAAGAAGGAATGGCTTCTTCATGTAGCTGACAAAGGTGATGAAGCTGAAGAAAACAAGCGGTTTGACTACCTCCTCAGGTTTCTTCAAGGTCAAGAAGCCATCTATGAGAAGCTGGACCAACTGAAAGAGGAGGAACCAAAACCAAAATCTGAACCTCGGCAAGCTCGAACGAGAACCTCCACCCAATTAAGCAACCAGGCTCAAGGATGTGTGGTCTGCGGAGACTGGAAGCATAAGAAGAAGTTATATTTCTGCCAAAAGTTTCGAACGCTTAAGCTGGCAGAGAAAAGAGATGCTGTCAGGAAGCTGGGAGCCTGCAAAAAGTGCCTGGAGATTCATGATGAAGGTGACTATTGTAAATCAGAGTTTCTGTGCAGAAGGCCAGACTGCATAGAACAGCGTGCTGCAGGACACCACTATTACCTCTGCCCGAGAGTTGGTACATCCAAAGGGAATGTCGTCCAGAGGTCCAACAACAGCAAAGTGGGAGGTGACACAAGAGTGCGTTATACCCAAGCCCAAGAAGAGTTCATTAAAAGCCTATCACCTGAACTTGCAGAGAAGTGTTGCAATGCCTTTTGCAATACTCTAGCCAGAACCTCTCTTGTGTCCAACCAACCCAGTCTTCTAGCAGAGAATGGAATAGTGGAGTGGCCAGTCATCATGATGCTCTTAAAAGTCACGGTCAATGCAGGGCAAAAAGTTGGGACTTTGATCGACCTGGCATCAGATACAAATTATATAACTCACGATGCAGCTGATCGTTTGAACCTCAGAAGTGAAGCCATAACCCTTGTTGTCCACGGTGTGGGAGGAATGAAAGTTCAAGTCACCACGAAACGGTACCTCCTAAAGATCCGGGTCCGCACAGAGCAAGGCAATGTCAGATCCCACCAACTCCTCTGCAATGGTTTGGACAGCATTGCAGATATTCACAAACATGTGACAGCCAAAAGAGTCCAAGAGTTCTTTCCAGATGTCCCCCAGAATGAACTTGTTAGACCAAGACAGATACAACTTTTGATAAGCCATAAGGAAGGGCGACTTGTCCCACAGAAAATACGCACCGTTGGGGACCTTGTACTATGGGATGGGCCATTGGGAAAGACAATTGCAGGGACACACCCTGGTCTGTTTGAAGAGGCTACAGTTACAGTACACCAGTCCAGAGCGCACTTCGCTAGATCCATGAGAACGGCAGCATTGATGTATGAAGAGCATATCTGTGCCAAACCTACCATCAAGTCTTCTTATTCTGCTATAACCACTCGGGATTTTATTGAGTGGTGGAGATGGGATAGCATTGGCGCCCCCTGCACCCCAAAATGTGGAGGATATCGCTGTGGCAGTTGTCAACTTGGTGGTAAAGAAATGACTCTGGCTGAAGAAAGGGAGCTGGAAGTTGTTAAGGGTGGCCTGACTTATGTTGGTGCTGATGACCACAGTGATAGTCCACACTGGCATGCAAGGTATCCATGGCTCAGTGACCCATCTACATTGCCAAACAACATACAAGCAGTGGAGGAAACCTTTCTCAGAACAGAGAGACAGCTCGTCAAGGAACCGCAGTGGAGAAAAGCCTATGGTGGTCAAGTCCACGAAATGGTTGACCGCCGGGCTGCAAGAAAGCTGACCAAAGAGGACCTTACTAACTGGAATGGACCTGTCTGGTATATTAGTCATCTTAACGCACCCAATCCCCACTCTGTTACAACTCCGGTACGACTTGTCTGGAACAGCAGTCAGAAGTCCAAAGGCCAAAGTCTCAATGACCTTCTGATGAAAGGCCCTGACGTTCTCAATTCGATTCGAGCTGTCCTCCTCAAGTTCCGCCAAGGCTCCTACGCCGCTCTAGAAGACGTCAGGAAAATGTACAATTCTGTGTGGCTTGAGGAGAGGGAAGTCCATGTACACCGATTCTTGTGGCGGGATTCAGAAGGGGATGAGTTAGAACAATATGCCATAACCAGAGTGAATATTGGGGACAAGCCAGCAGGGTGCATAGCACAACTGGCCATGAGGGAGACTGCTAACCTGCCTCAATTCAGCCACCTCACGGATGAATGCCAAGTATTAGATGAGCACAGCTACGTCGATGACATCTTGACATCTCACAACTGCCGTGAAAGACTCGGAGTCATCACAAAGAATGTGGAGCTGATTCTAAAAGCAGGAGGGTTTGCACTGAAGCCTTGGGTCTTCTCGGGCCAAAATAAAGGAGTAAGAGAAAAGGCATCACCAAAAATTGTTGTCTTGCCAAATCAGCTTAAGGAGAAAGACAACAAGGCGCTCGGTCTCGGCTACACTGTGGATGAAGACATGTTGCATGTCATGGTGAGGGTCAACTTCTCCAGGCGGAAGAAAAAGATGAGACTTGGGCAAGACTTACTGCTAGAAGAAGTACAAGCACAGACACCAGACCCGCTGACGAGACGTGAACTGCTGAGTCAAGTTGCTGGTTTGTACGACCCAGTTGGCCTGACAACGCCATTAAAGCAGAAAGGGGCTATCTTGGTCCGAAGGGCATTTCAAGAGGCAAAACCAAAGTGCAGCATGGTCAAGGACACATGGGACCATCCCCTGTCGGATGAGCTCCGCAAGGATGCAATTGGAATTTTAGAGGAGTACGTCCAGCTAAGCAAAGTAATGTTCCCAAGAGCCCTTACCCCACCAAAGGCAACAACGGAACCAGTCGCTGTCACTTTTTCAGATGGCAGTGAAAGCTCATATGGTGCTGTCCTCTACCTGGGGTGGAACTGCAAGGAACAATTAACAATTCGACTAGTGGAGTCAAAAGCAAAGCTGACACCACTAGATCAGAGGGGGGATGCAGTCAAAGCAGAGCTTTGCGGTGCAGTCTTTGCAAGCCGCCTGAAAAAGTACTTTGAACAGCATACCCAGATCAAGATAAAAAGATGGTACCATTTGTTAGACAGTCAGACTGTTCTTGGAGCTATCCAGCGTGAAAGCTATGGATTTCAGACTTTCTTCGCTAATAGAATTGGAGAGATCCAAGAGAGCACACGGCTACAGGACTGGTGGTGGATCCCTGGACCACTCAACATAGCTGACATTATCACTCGAGGAGCTGGGCCAAAGGAACTTGATGCCCATTCAGAGTGGCAGCAAGGGCCAGAGTTTCTATATCTTCCAGAGAGCGAGTGGCCAGTTATGTCGTCAAGAGATGTGTCTGTGACAGCTCGAGAAAGCATTAACAATATGCAAAAGAAGTCATTTGTGGCAGCACTCACCAGAGCCCAAGCGAAGATAAGTCTTCCAAGTCTTGTGGGAAGACTTCCTGCTGGTGCAGCTGTCCTAAATTTGGTGGATGAGAAGCGCTTTAGTAGCCTAAAGTGTCTAATCAAGACTATTGCTTTTATCTGGAGAGCCGCCAAAAAGTTTCGATCTACATTAAAGTCCATCGAGACCCCAAAGTGGGAGGCGATTCCCACAAAAGGAGTTATCACCGCCACAGAACGTCGAGAGGCAATAAGGGACCTCTATCTTGCTGCTCAATAGGGGGTGACGTTCCCAACTACCACTACGGACCGCCTAGTTGTGTACAAAGAGCCAGAATCTGGGTTACTAGTCTGCGGTGGGAGAATCCATGGCTTCAGGGAGGATGACGCTGCAGTTCCCCTTCTGCCTTTCAATGCATGGGTCTCTACTTTATTGGCACAAGAGGCACACGATGAGGGTCATGAAGGTGTGGCTGCTACCCTGCTGAAAATGAGGAGGAAAGCCTGGGTCATCCAAGGGAGGAAAATTGCCCGAAAAGTAGTGGAGAACTGCCTTTTCTGCAAAAAGTCAAGGGCAAGAAGGTGCAAACAGGTAATGGCTGACCTACCTCCTGAAAGAGCCACACCTGCAGCTCCGTTCGAGTTCATCACAGTCGACCTCTTCGGACCGTACCTTGTCAAAGATGACATCAAGAAACGGGTCTCAATAAAAGTGTGGGGTGTCGTCTTCAGCTGTATGGCCACCAGGGCAATTCATGCAGACCTGGTCAACACAATGTCGACAGAGAGCTTCTTGATGGCTTACCAACGTTTTACTGCAATTAGGGGGCACCCAAGAAAGATCTGGTCTGACCCGGGGACAAACTTCATCGGCGCCAAACCTGTCCTAAGAGAGCTGTACCAGTTACTGGATGCTCAGAATAGAACTTCAATAGAAGAAATGTCGGCTCAAAAAGGTACCAAATGGGAGTGGACAATTCACCCTGCTGACTCACCTCACCGCAATGGGGCTGCTGAAGCCGCTGTCCGCATTCTCAAGAAGGCATTGCAGAGCCTGGGCAACAACACTGGCCTTAGCTACAGCGAGCTTCAAACAACACTACAACTTGCTGCAAACCTTGCCAACGAATGCCCAATAGATGCCAGGGTGCAGAGCCATGAAGAAAGCGTGCAGTATGTGTCACCCAACACACTTCTTCTGGGCCGAGCCTCTCCAAGCGGTGAGATCAGAACGTTTGACTTCGCAAACTACCCTTACAAGAGGCTCAGAGAGATGCAGAACCAGGTCAACAAGTTCTGGAGGTCTTGGAGCCAGCTTGCCGGCCCAAACTTATTTCTGAGAAGTAAATGGCACACTTTGTATCGCAACGTTGCTGTCGGAGATATTGTCTGGTTGTGTGACCAAAATGCAGTGAGGGGCCAATTTAAGCTGGGACGGGTGGTGAGCATTAATCCAGATGCTAAGGGCATTGTTCGAGACGTGAACGTCAAAGTGGTCCAAAGCTCCTGCCCCCCAGTCACAAAACCCGCATTAAACCGGCCATTGGCCAAAGTCCTGA
Source organism: Barbatula barbatula (assembly GCA_037178815.1). Lineage (NCBI taxonomy): Eukaryota > Metazoa > Chordata > Actinopteri > Cypriniformes > Nemacheilidae > Barbatula > Barbatula barbatula. Next base: position 1,842,283 of record CM074086.1, read on the forward strand.
AAGAAGTTATGCAAACCACAGTCCTGCACAGAGATGTTCGACGCCTGGTTGTCTTACTACCAGTTGAGGATCAAACTCGGAGCTGACCGGCAGTGTGTAGGTGCTGATTTACAATCTTTCCATCGGTTCCCGTGGGAAGATTGAGTGGGAGGTGTGCTGACAAACTGCTTGGGAGCTCCTCAGTGGTGAAACTCCTCCTCTTTCAATCAGTGGTGAACCAGGTGGAGCAAATCTTCCAGGCAATCTGAGCGTGCCAGCACCTGGCTCTGCTGTTGTCTTTAAAGAGCATTTATAAAACCACAGACATTTTTGTGATCAAGGTGACTGCAAGACCAAGCCCTCCACAAAACTGTGAAGGACAGCCGGTAAGCGCCATATTGGCCATGCTTGGCTACTAATATACTAATTTTGCATTTGGTTTAAAATGCTGGGTGTCTATTTTTCTAAAAAGATCTGCTTAAAAGTAGAAACCTTGTATTTTATGTGTTAATCTGAGGTGAATGTGGATAAACTTGTGTGTTTAATTTGACTGGCAACTCAAATAATAACGTGTATTTGTCATTCCATCTTTTGAGGTTTTTCACCTGTTTTCTGCCAACCAAAGACTGTTTTCTGCCAACCAAAGAATGATAAATAAAAGACCAACAACTGATTCCATGGCTGTTTATTGAGTGAAATCCAGTTACGATCTTCATGTGGAGGGACTGTCCTTTTCAAGTGGGGAATTGCACGAAAAAAGGGGTCGAAACTTGACAGACACTCATCAAAGAATATGTGGTAAGTGTATGCCCGACTACACACATACTCCATTTATATGTAAGGGATAACGTACAGGCATATGGGTGTTATCCTGTGCGTGTCAAAATGATGTGCATCATCTGGGTTATCATGTGTTATTAGTTCAGAGCGGTTGTTATTGGTGAATAACACCAATGAGCAATCAGAATCAAGCAAACCAGAGCGCTGTGTAATAAATATAAATAAATATATTGTGCAGGGGGCGTGGTTAAGCGGAGTCGGCAGCGAAAGGGCGAGGTAAGCGGTGTGTAAGTAGGTCAATTTCACATTGTAAACACCTGTGTCCCCTTTTAGTAATTAGTGGGGAGACGGTTAAAAGCCAGCCAAACAGACGAGGAGGTGAGAGAGACCGGCTGGGAAGCGCGAGAGGAAGGCGAATGTGAAACTTCTCCTGCAAAACGACGTCAAGCAGCGTAGTTAAAAAAAGACGACGAGTCATTATTCTGAGTTATTGTGTGTTAAGAGCGCAGTGACGCCAACCAAGAAAGTTATAAATAAAACGTGAGCTGCTTCCCAGCCCACGCTGACCCTGTCTCCTTTCTTCCCTTCATCACGAACTGTATTACATATATATTTATTATTATTTTAAATTTTATTATATTACACGATGATCAGAAATGTTTATTTTGACTGCTCATGGAAATGACTAAAGTAGTCAAACCTGGGGTGTATTCCAGAAAGCTGGGTTAATTTACCATCAGATTAACCCTGAACTGTGGGTTGATTAACCCAAAACCTGCTTACTCTGGGTATGTCGGTTCCAAAACACCTGTGTCGAGTTAGTTTAATCAACCTACTGCTAATAACCTTGAGTCAATGCGCGCGCACGGAGAACATACCAAGGCATTTTCAATGGAACGCCGAATTCAGGAGTCACCATGGAAACTAAGGGTGAAAAGTTACGTGCCGCGTACTTCTCCGAAGCGGAGTTAGAAGTTTTAATGTTTGCTTATGAGGAGTTCAAGCCTACGTTCCTACTCTCACCTATGGTCATGAGCTTTGGGTCATGACCGAAAGGACAAGATCCCGGATACAGGCGGCTGAAATGAGCTTCCTCCGCAGGGTGGCTGGGCGATCCCTTAGAGATAGGGTGAGAAGCTCGGTCACCCGGGAGGAGCTCGGAGTAGAGCCGCTGCTCCTCCACATCGAGAGGGGTCAGCTGAGGTGGCTTGGGCATCTGTTACGGATGCCTACTGGACGCCTTCCCCGGAAGGTGCTCCGGGCCCGTCCGACCGGGAGGAGACCCCGGGGAAGACCTAGGAAACGCTGGTGGGACTATGTCTCCCGGCTGGCCTGGGAACGCCTCGGTGTCCCCCCGGAAGAGCTGGAGGAAGTGTCTAGGGTGAGGGATGTCTGGGCATCTCTGCTTAGACTGCTGCCCCCGCGACCCGGCCCCGGATAAGCGGAAGAAAATGAATGAATGAATGAATGAGTTCAAGCCCATTATAATGAAAAAAAGTAATACAGCTGCATATGCAAGGGAGAGACAATTGGCTTGGCAAAAAATAACTGACAGAGTCAATGCCTAAGATTGTTTTTATAACATTGTAAATATGCTTGCATTTTGTTAATTTGCAAAGTTGAACAATTGTCTTTTTGAGCATGTGGCATGACTCGACAAGCATTTACTTTTCTCTACATCAGTTTCTTAAGAATACAGTGCAATGTATATTGACAAGAAATATTTAGGCCTCTTGTTTTATAAGGTGTAATCCTTCTGGAGCCAAAAGAACTCTTTCCCAAGTCAAAATGAAACACAAAAACATTCTCCAAAAAGGTAATATTTTATTTAAATTTTTCAGTGTCTGTCATACTTTAGTAATTTACACATTGGGTATATTTTTTTCTTGCAGTTGCTGATGGACGCATTGTATTATTGGATCCTCCTGAAACAACACAGTCTGTCACAATTGTTAGTGATGCATTTTAAGAACCAGTTGCTTTTAGATCTTTCAGTTTGTCTGCCAGACAAAGTAACCTTGCATATTTCCACTCTAGGATGATGATGAAGAAACCATATCTGCTGTGACTGAATTAGAGAGTGATAGGAGACCCACAGAGGTATGATGCATATACTGGACAATGCATAGCTTTTTAGATGGAGTGACAAATGTGTAATTTGTCATGTGACAGAATCTAGCTGGGGATGTACATGCAGATGAGGGTCCATCTACCTCTACACATAATCTTAGCAGTGTAAGAACTTGTCCCTGGTTGTCCTTATTTACATAATGTTACTATGTGGCAGATTTTCTCCTTCAACCATCTTATTTACTTTGCCTTCCTAGTTGTCTGCAAAGGAGCTGTATAAGGTCCATCTATTAAGGCAAATTAAAAAAACGGACATGGACCTTATGCAGCTTCAGCTAGAGGAGAAAAGGCTGGCCATTAAAAAGGCCAACCTTGAAATAGAACTACTGGAGCATCGCCTTAAGGTGAGAATCATATGTGAACATGAATCTGTTATTTTTTGTGTGTGTGTATAAAGTAATAAATACAAATCTGTCATGTCTCTTTTATTTCAGGATATGAAGAAATAGAACACATTAAATAAAGTGATTTTGACAAATCATGTCTCTAAGCATTCTGCCATCTCTGTGGTCTGCTACATTCAATGGGTGTTGTTCTAGGTCATCTTCATCAGGACAGGGGGGATGCCTCTCTCCTCTTATTGTGGCAATGTTGTGAAGTACCACACAAGCAACTGTGATGTCACATGCCCTATTTGGAGTGACCCTGAGCCCACGCAGACACTGAACCCTTGCCTTCAGAATGCCTATTGTCATCTCCACCTTGGCCCGTGTTCTGCTGTGAGACCGGTTGAAGCGTGTCTGTGGTCCGGGCTCAGGATCAGGGTAGGGTGTCATCATATAGGGGAGGCAAGGGTATCCTCTGTCTCCCAGCAAATAACCATAGAAGTGTCCTGTAATGTTTGAGGTGCTTTGTAAATGTAATAAAGACTACAAGCATTTGTCTAACAAAACGTACCCTGTTGAAATTTGTTGCACAGAGATGACTCTCTAAATATTCTGGCATCATGTACAGACCCAGGCCATTTTGCCTCAACATTAGTGATGAGGTGAGTTGCATCACATATTACCTGTGAAGAACAATAAGTTTATTATTTGTAACACCAATATTAAGGAGCCAAAATATAGCCATTACCTGCACATTGATGCTATGCACAGACTTCCTATTAACATAGTCTCCCTCATGGATTGATGGAGCTTTAATAGGAATGTGGGTGCCATCAATGCACCCAATCACGTTTGGGAACCCTGATATTAAGATTAAGAACAAGTTTAAAAAGTCTGTGTAGCCTTTACGTGTATGTGTGTGAAGTCAAAATAAACCTATTAAGAAATGTCATTTAATTGAAGTAGATGACAGAATTTCTGAGAGCAAACCTGCCACCCTGTGGAATTCTTCTTTATTAAAGCGCACAGGTTTATGGCCAGGGAACTGTACAAAAGTGTGTAGAAACCGTTTCAGTGCCATGCATACTGTACGAACCGCGTTTTGTCACGTTTGAGATGTGTGGTTTTAGTAGGTTTGTTAAATAAATTAACGACTGCCTAGAAAAACGATAGCGCTCCTGCAAATATTCGTTAGGATTAGAAAAGACATCGATACGTGGTCTTATCACCCTCTCACGGCGAAAACCCCCCCGTATAATCTGTGCCTCTACGTCCACAGGATCCTCATCGAAAGGGCACGCCATGCTCGGAAACCTCTCTGAAACAAACTAACCCTGCAACATAACCTGCTCCGGAGCAGGTTATCCTCAGAGAGTCAGTTGCTATGGTTACTTACATAACCCGAAAGTTACCTCCGTTTTTGGAACCGAAAGCAGAGGTTATCCGCTTACTTACTCCTAAACTTACCCGGGTAAGTCACATAACCTGCTTTCTGGAATACACCCCTGGTCATTAGAAGGGGCTATCCCAATACTTTTGGCAATGTAGTGAATTAAGTTGCAAACTTTTATTTCATATATAAATGTATGAGTGAACAAACTCCATCGCACACCTGCAGGTGATAGGCGCATAGGTCATATCAGCAGATAAGAACTCCAGCGCACTATCGTAATTTGCAAATAAAAAACATTTTTATTGACTCAACGTTTCAAACACACGACCTTCATCAGGAATATACAAATGTAAAAATTCATCTCTTTTTAATAATAAACACATGACCAATCAATACATATATATATATTCCCTTTATATGTTAATAAAAGTGTTTATTTGGCAAACTCTCTGGTGTACAAATCTCGCCTTTTTCTAATTTAAACTGAGGAACAGCCTTCCTGACACAGTTAAGGGCTTGATGAAAACACGTCTCTTCAGCCTAGCATACAACAATTTTAATTATTATTTTCTGCTTTATAGGTTATGAACAGCGTCTACGTTTGCTTTTCATTCTTTCCAGTCGAGGCTGGAGCAGAAACATGTTCTGATTCGCACCGACAACATGTCTGTGGTTTCGTACATAAATCGCCAGGGAGGGATCCGTTTCAAAAGCTCTTTTCAAACAGGCGGCAGGTCTCATACTGTGTGCAGATCGGCATATACTCTCTATCAGAGCAGCGCATATCCCCGGTCATCTGAACCGCGGAGCGGACATGCTTTCGAGGGAGGGTCTTCCGCACGGGGAATGGAGGCTTCATCCCGACACAGTCCTGTTAATTTGGGAACGCTTCGGGAAGGCGGAAGTGGATCCATTTGCGACAAGCGAGAACGCACACTGCCGTTGTATTTCTCGCTGATCCACTCCCCCATGGGGAGCGACGCGCTGACGGTGCGTTGGCCGGTCGTTCGCCTTTACGCGTTTCCTCCGGTAAAGATTTTACCCCTAGTGCTGTGCAAAATCAGAGAGGAGACGGCGTCGCTGATTCTCGTCGCTCCGTTTTGGCCAAATCAACCATGGATTCCGGACCTGAGGGAGTTGTTGACGGCACCGCTGTGGCGGATTCCCCTCAGAAGAGACCTGTTGTCCCAAGTGAACGGCATGATATGGCACCCCAGCCCAGAGTTGTGGAACCTCCATGCCTGGCCACTTCGGGGATTCTAACTGCACTCCCTCAGCGTGTACTGGATACTATTTCGGAGTCTCATGCGCCATCTACCAGACGTTTATACGCTCTAAAATGGGGGGTGTTTGCTAAATGGTGCAGCAGTAACAATATCGACCCGACGTCTTGCCCCGTGTCTGATATTTTATCTTTCCTACAGCACAGGCTGGACAACGGCGGCCTCCCTTCAACGCTGAAGGTTTATGTGGCTGCTATCGCCTCATTTAGTTCCCCGGTTGATGGGCAATCGATTGGTAGCCACATGCTGGTGGTCAGATTCCTCAGAGGAGTGAGGAGACTTTTCCCCCCGCGAACCCCTTCGGTGCCACCTTGGGACTTAGCGCTGGTGTTGAAGGCTATCTCTTCTCCCCTTTGGACGCGGCTTCTGTAAGAGAGCTCACTCTAAAACCCGTTCTCCGTCTCGCCCTTGCTTCGGCTAAGCGCATAGGGGATTTACTCTCAGTCAGTGCTGATTTCATTCGTTTTGCACCCGGCGACTGCAGCGTCACTCTCCGGCCAAAATCGGGTTAGTGCCAAAGTCCATGTCTACCCCTTTTAGAGCTGAGGTCATTTCTTTGCCCGCTTTGTCTTCCGAGTCGTCAGACTCGCAGGAGGCTAACGCTCAGAGAGTGGTCTGCCCGGTAAGGGTCTTGCGGGCTAACATTGATCGCACGGCCGGGTTTCGGCAGTCTGAGCAGCTCTTTATTTGTTTTGGTGGGGGTACTAAGGACGGGCGGTCTCGAAACAGAGGCTCTCTCACTGGGTGGTGGACGCTATACGTACGCTCGTACCTTGGCGTACGAGAGTCAGGGTCGGAACTGCCCCTTCGGTATAAGAGCTCGTTCGACTAGGGCTATCGCATCTTCGTGGGCCTGGTCTAAGGGCACATCTATTCAGGACATATGCTGTGCAGCTGGCTGGTCTTCTCAGAATACTTTCGCCAGGCTCTAAAGATTGGATGTGTCCTCGTTGGCTTCTCAAGTCCTCTCGGTGAGTGCTGATTAAGCTTTATCTTCTACCTTGTATTTCTTATGCTACACAGTTGTTGCCGCATTGCTGTTTACACTGTGCTTGGTGTACTTATGTTCGCTATTATATCGCCCGGGATTCCGTGCTGGTTCTACTGCTGTGGTGTCTGCCCTGTTCAGCGCAGCCCGTTGCGTTCGTTGGGTTTGGTTATGCAAATTTTCCAAGAGGCCAATCTAGCAGTTCATTGGCGTACTCAGTGATCTAGCAGTTCATAGGCCGGTTTTAGCCAATCAGCGGTTAATGCTTGGGGCGACCTCGCGAATGGTTGATTTGTATGCTCCACATACTTTGTGTGTTATCCCAGTTGTCGGGCTGTTTTTGCTAGCTCTCACGGCGGGATTGTACTACCGTTCCATATGCTTTCAATACCATCATCCCTTCCAAGCTAATCGTCAAACTTGGAAACCTAGGCATCAACAACCCTACCTGCAACTGGATTATGGACTTCCTGACGAACAGGCCTCAGCTTGTTAGGTTAGGCCCCATCTGCTCCACCACCACCACCCTCAACACTGGTGTACCACTGGGCTGCGTACTGAGCCCCTTTCTCTACTCCCTTTTCACACTCAACTGCAGGCCTGTGAACGGATCTAACTCCTTCATCAAGTTTGCAGACGATAGAACAGTGATTGGTCTCATCAGCAACAACGATGAGACTGCATACAGGGAGGAGGTCCGGCACCTGGCCACATGTTGCACTGACAACAACCTGCTCCTTAACACCTCCAAGACAAAGGAGATCATCGTGGACTTCAGGAAGGCGAAAGGAGGCACACACGACCCCATCCACATTAATGGGATGGCTGTTGAACGTGTTTCCAGTTTTCATTCCTGGGGACTCACATTTCGGAGGACCTGTCCTGGACCACCAACACCTCATGCCTGGTCAAGAAGGCTCACCAGCGTCTCTTCTTTCTGAGGACACTGAAGAAGAACCAACTGTCTTCAACTATCCTGGTGAACTTCTATCGCTGCACGATAGAGAGCATCCTGACCAACTGTGTCACAGTCTGGTACAGGAACTGTTCTGTTGCTGAGCGCAAGGCACTGCAGCGGGTGGTGAAAACAGCCCAGCGCAAAACAGGGACTACACTTTCTGCCATTGAGGACATCCAGAAGAAACGCTGTTTGCGTCGAGCTCGCAGCATTCTCAAGGACTCCTCTCACCCTGCTCATAGACTGTTTACTCTCCTGCCTTCTGGTAGGCGCTTCCGGTGCCTACGGACAAGAACCAGCAGACTAAGAAACAGCTTTTTTCCCAGAGCTGTTTCATTATTAAACTCTGCCCCTGTCACGGCCGGGATTAGAACTCGGGTCTTTGGTGCGAAAGTCCTAGATTCCACCGCTTGACCACAGGAGGGGTATGAACCCAATAGTCACACGTTGCACTGGTCTTTCAAAAAATAAGTTTTTTAACAACAAAAGGGAAAAAAGGGCAAAAAGACTTTCTTCCTGTTACTCACGAAAAACAGAAACTCAGGAACAGGTTTGAATAACATTAAGAAATAAAATTCTGGAACAATCCAAAAACACAAAATAAAGTTCTTTAGAGCAATAGCAGACTTCTGGCAGTCACAGGCTAAGAACCAACAATAACCAAGCAAGGATGGAGAGTACCAGACCAGCTTAAATACTTAGCAAAAAACGAGACACAGTTGAAATCAATAACACAGTTAACCAAAAGGCACTTGTGTAGCCATGAGTCCTAGGGGGACCTCTAGTGGCCAAAAATAAAAACATAAGGCAAAATCTCTGACAGCCCCCCACTGATTCCACTACCTCTCTTACCTTTAACTCCAATGCTGCTTAACATTGTTTACATTGCACTACAGGGCCGCATGCATGACTGAACTGTACACCAGTACTTCATGTTATCTGCTCTACTGGACTGTTTACACACACACAGCATCATTTGCACTCTATACTGCTCACTTGCACACCAGGAATATTGCACACTGTACTTGTATATGTGTAATGACAATAAAGTTGAATCTAATCTAATCTAATATGCGGTCTCCGCAATGTCAAAGTGACCGCTCTCGAAAGGGAACGTCTCCGGTTACTTTCGTAACCTCGGTTCCCTGAGAAGCGGGAACGAGACTTTAAGTAGATCGCCGTGTTCGCCGCTTATCACCGGGCGGGCGTTCTCTCGTAGATTCTGAGGATTGTCGTCACATGCACTGTATTTATACTGTCTAGATTCGTCAGTATTTGCATACTGTGCATGTCTTGCGAGAATTGGACAGTTTTTTTACTGGCGTTATCCTATAGGACTTCAGGAAAAGTGAAAAAGAGGAGGAGTTTCATATGCGGTCTCTGCAATGTCTCGTTCCCGCTTCTTCGACGTTTTCAAATGTGAATATGGTAAAGTGAATACTCCACGGTTCAGTCAGTAACTATGCAACACAGTGACATCGGAAAACAGTAAGACAAATTTTGTGAGGTGTTATAAAGGATGCTGTGTCAATGTGTCGATGGCTGGAACAAAACTTTCAAAGCGTCTCAGGTGTTGGCAGGCGGATCGAACGAGAGTTGTGCCGGGGTGAACCCAGCAGCGAGCTGGCTTAAGGTAGCTTTCAATATCTCTACACATCGAGTCCGTCAGGATGCACACTTGGAGTTCTTAAACGGGGAAGAAAAACAGGTTGTAGTGTTATTTCTTTGAAGAGTGAACAATTACAATAATATGTCAGATTTTGTGTTTTTTAAGGCAGCCTTATAATTACCTTGTGGTATAGAGAAGCGTCTGTTGTTGATCGTGGTTGTGAAATAGGCGCAGTCATTGCCTGAAAGACATGAATTGATGCATTTATTGTGAATGTAATTTAAAGTTATACGTTAGTAACCTACATAAATATGTTATTACCATTTAGTGCCATTGGTCCAGTCTGGTAGAATGTTGATGTCCTGCTAGCACTTGTCGTTGTCGGTACGTGTCTTGTTATTGTCTAGATGTGCGCAAGAGAGAGTTAAATGGGCGAAATGGGGTGGGAGTGTCATTGTATGCGTGACGTCACCGCATTCAAAATCCGAGTGCTGCCCATTGGCTGGCAAAATGGAGGAGTGTTAACACTTTCTATTTGAAACCGTAAAATATGTTGTGTGACTGATTGTATAAATAGATAGAGCACGAAATTATAGTTTTCTTTTCCCAGAATTATTTAATATCAAGTATGGTGAATAAGCGTTGAACATGTATGGGTGGTTAGAAGAAAATAAATAGGCAAAACGATCTGAGTTTTAATTGTAACAATCATTAACAAGAGTTATATCAAAACAACATAAACTTTAACAGCAGTATAGCATAGGTATTGTAATAGACTTAATTTTTTGACTCACTAAACGTGTTTGTTTGAATGTATTTTGCTTTATGTTGTGGACTTATCTATTGATGTCATTTTTTCAACGTTTTATTTATATGTTTTTCGCTTCTTGTCTTGTATGTTGCGCGTTGCCTAGACAAGTAATAGTGTTATGAAAAAGTATTTTCAGTAAAAATAAGTCTTAGTCAATTACATCCTGTCCTGAGCCTCTGAGTTAATTCGCCGGCTTCATGTGTTCTCATGCTTTTTAGTAATTTAAAGGTGTTTCAATTTTAGATTTCGCTGAAGTGCCAGATAACAAGCACGCCAGTCTCCACCCGCTCACAAGCACCACACACCACTTCACCGGAGTATTAATCATCCACACCTGCAGATCATCATCACCTCTTCACCACCTCTACTTATACCCCAAGCAAACACTCAGTCACTGTCCGGTCTCGTTAATACTTCACAGACATCAAGGACTCTCACAATCTTCCTACCTGAAGCAAGTTTATCTTCCGTCTCCAACGCCAGTCCCATGGCCAAGCCGGCGCCCTCCTCTGGTTCGGCAGAGGACTGCAATGGATTCTTGCTTCAATGCTCGCTGGTCCTGGAGATGCAACCGCACCTATATCCCACAGAGCGATCCAAGGTGGCCTCTAACTTCATCACCCACTTCAAAGACGTGTTCGGAAAACCTTCATGGGATTCAGCAATCGGAGAGCAACTGTATCACCTGAAACAAGGCACCAAGTCCATCACAGAATATGCTATCCAATTTCGTACTCTGGCCGCTTCCAGTGGGTGGAATGAACAGTCCCTATTAACCACCAACCGACAGGGTTTGGATCCTCGGGTGCGGTTGCATCTCGCTGCATACGAGGATTCCATTGGGCTAGAACGCTTTATCCAACTTTCCATCCGCTTCGCCACTCGTATGCAGTCGTGTATGGAAGAACACCAGGGCCAGCCGTTCAACTATCCGTTTCCCCGCCAACCAGAGAATGTCAGCCCTCCAGAACCAGCTCACGAACCCATGCAAGTGGACAGTTCACGATTAACCATGGCAGAGCGGCAAAGAAGGCTGACCCAACATCTGTGTTTGTACTGTGGAACACCAGGGCATGTCATTTCAGAATGCCCCATCCGTCCTCCTCGTACATTGGTGAGTACCATCATCCCTTAACCAGATGAAACCACTCACTACCACAATCATTCTTACTGCGGCTGGTGTTTCTCTTCCAGTTAACACCCTCCTCGACTCTGGGTCAGCCGGGAACTTCATCTCGGGTACCCTCTGCCGCCAGCTCAAGCTCAAAGCGACCGCCACTCCGTCAATCTACCAGGTCCACTCCATAACCAGAAAACCTCTCAGTCGCCGTCAAGTGTGCAAATCCGTGGGTCCCTTACTACTCCAGGTGGGTCTTCTGCATGAAGAGGAGCAACATCTGTTGTTTCTGGAGGAGTCCACCGCTGACATAGTTTTAGGGCGCCCATGGTTGGAGCAGCACAATCCCATCATTTCCTGGAAGACAGGAGAAATCCTGAAGTGGGGTGACGATTCTTTCCGGACTGTTTTCCCATACTTCCTGTTCCCAAGACCTCATCTCCTGCGAACCTGTCCCTCAACTCCACGTCCATCGAAAGCCCCGTTGAGAAACGCTCAGTGGACATTCCAGCATGCTACGTCCCCCTTCAGTGACGTCTTCTGCCCCACACGTGCCTCCAAGCTGCCTCCACACCGGCCATGGGACTGTGCCATTGATCTGCTGCCAGGTGAGCCAGTGCCCCGGGGAAGAATATATCCACTATCCCTTCCAGAGGAGAAGGCCATGGTGGAATATATCAAGGAGGCGCTAGACCAAGGGTACATCCGTCCATCTACTTCACCTGCTGCATCCAATTTTTCTTTGTGGCCAAAAAGGACGGAGGTTTAAGACCCTGCATAGACTACCGAGCCCTCAACAACATCACAGTGAAGTTCCGTTATCCCCTTCCACTCGTCCGTGGTGCCACTGTGTTCACCAAGCTGGACCTCCACAGCACGTATAACCTCATCCGGATACGTGAGGAAGACGAATGGAAGACCGCATTTGTGACACCTACTGGCCACTACGAATACCTGGTGATGCCATACGGATTGGCCAACGCCCCCTCCGTATTTCAGGACTTCATTCATGAGGTACTCCGGGAGTTTCTTCACAAGTCTGTATTAGTGTACATCGACGACATTTACTCCAGGAACCTGGCCGACCATCAGCATCACGTTGCGGAGGTCCTCCAACGCCTAAGGAGTTTTCATCTCTTCCTCAAGGCGGTAAAATGTTCGTTCCATCAACCCTCAGTGCAATTTCTAGGTTATCGACCACAGTGGCATCCGGATGGACGAGAGGAAGGTGGAAGCTGTTAGGTCCTGGCCCGTTCCCACAAACATTAAGCAGCTACAAAGATTCCTCGGTTTTCGCAAATTTTTATCGTAGGTTCATCCAGAATTACAGCTCCATCGCCAGCCCACTCACTCATCTACTTCGAAAACAGCCTAAATCTGTGTCCTGGTCCCCAGAAGCCACAAAGGCCTTCGAAACACTCAAGACCACCTTTACAACTGCTCCCCTCCTCGTTCACACCAACCCAGAGGATCCTTTCGTAGTGGAGGTCGAGTGGGAGCAGTGCTTTCACAGCAGCAGGGGAACCCTAGTAGACTCCATCCATGCGCCTTCTTCTCTCGCAAACTCAGCCCGGTGGAGGTAAACTATGACATCGGAAACCGAGAACTTCTGGCTATCAAGTTGGCACTGGAGGAATGGAGACATTGGTTAGAGGGTGCCAAACATCCTTTCCTCGTACTGACTGACCACAAGAATCTGGGCTATCTCTGGGAAGCAAGACGGTTAAATCCACGCCAGGCTCGATGGGCACTATTCTTCACCCGATTTCACTTCTCAATCTCCTATCATCCAGGGCCTAAAAACATCAAGGCAGACGCTTTATCTAGGATCCATAGTCCAGAGGAGAGAACGGAGGAAGCAGAATCTATCCTTCCCAACCGAGTGTTCGTAAGCCCCATCGTCTGGTCCGAAGAGACCCTACCATCATCCTATGACTCCACCAGAACACCGCCGGGCTGCCCCGAAGGATACAATACGTCACCCGCACCCATCGCAAGAATCTCATCCACTCTTCACATTCCTCCCTGGGCACTGGCCACCCGGGGGTCAATGAAACCCTCTCGCTGCTGAAAGAGCGCTTCTGGTGGCCATGTATGTCGTCCGACGTACGCAGGTATGTGCAAGGATGCAAGGAATGTGCCGTATCTAAGAGCCCTCGCCATCTTCCCTCCGGCAAACTCCATCGTCTGCCCGTTCCCAACCGACCCTGGTCACACCTAGGAGTCGACTTCATAACGAACCTCCCAATCTCCGATGGTCACACATGCATCCTGGTAGGGGTCGATCGATTCTCAAAGTCATGCCGTCTTATCCCTTTAAAGGGCTTACACACAGCCATGGAATCAGCAGAGATCATGTTCAACCAAGTCTTCCGGTACTTCGGTACTGCATTGTTTCTATGGTCTGTTTAATTAAGGCTTTTATTGTTGTTGCAGTTAGAATGGCTTACAGTAGTCCAACAAAAATCCCATTTGTCTGTGGAAAGGAATTTGCGAGACTGAGGGATAGGTTTCGATTAGTAGCTGTAAGTGTAATTTTATATTGAAGAGCGACATGTGTGGTTACAACTTTTATGTGATATTATGTTTTACTTTTTCTTAGTATTCGGCTGTGGATGAGTCAAATCCGAGAATCCGATTGAAGCAGGACGTGACGGAGCTTGGAGTTACAGTAATGAGAAAACTAGGGGGTCTGAATGGAGAAAATAATTTTTGGAGAAAAGAGTTGGCAACGGTCAAAAAGAATAATGAGCGGCTGAATGCAGAACTGGCGGAGTTAAAAGCTTTAAAAGAGTTTTGGGGAAATGGTAAATGAACTAACTTTTCACTATATTGAATGGTGTATTTTTTCTTGCTCATTGTTTTAGTATATTCAATGTGTTTCGTTTTTAGATCTCGTTGATGTTCCTGATGTAGTTGGAGAAGATCCGTCGGGCTCAGACACAGTGAACGAGTGAAGATGGGATTTCAATTTCTGTATATAATTTGTATTTATACATGTGAATATTTTGTGTGCTAAGTATTGCTAAATAATAAAGGTGTGTTCATTTTGAGACTGAGTGATGTGCTGTCTTTGTTTACGATTTTACTTAAACAAAAATAAGAAAAATTGTATTATAATTGATTGATTTTCAGTGTTTTAACATAGAAATGAAAAGTAAAATAAGGTATAATTTAATTGTGTGAATTTTTAAAGTTGTCTTTAAGCATAAATGTGTTTAAAATGTTAATAAGCTGTCAATGAATTCCGATTATTTCAACTCTTTTACTTTTTTCGTTGGTTTTTGTGTTGAATAAGGTTATTTTTTATTTCTATACCTAAAATTTAAGTGGTAGACATGCACAGTTTTCAGATAAATTATAATATAAATGTAAATGTTGTAAAATAACTGTTTAAATAATTCCGCTTATATTGGGCAGTTGATATATTGAGCATATTTTTAAATGCAAGGATCGTAAGATTCTATGTCTTTAGTCTTTTAAGCAAAATATCGAATGTTCTGTAAAACAGATTATATTTAGTTTGAAAGTCCATATGCTAATTTTATATTTTGGCATTTTCATCTGCTTGAGTCACAAATTTAATTCCTTGTTAATAAGTGTTTTAAAATGGCTCGCAGAAGTCTGTTTGGCTGAGACGTGTATTCATTGAAATTAAGTGATTGGATTTGACAAGCTTTAGCCATCTTTGTTTCAGATGTTAATTACATTGAAATGAAGTGATTTTAAAAGACAAGCTTGTCTTCTTGTTTTAAGAGATTCAACAAATATATAGTGGTAAGTGATGATATTTTGTATCTGTTTGTGGCAATTAATGATATAAATAAGGTTTAGGTTTGAATTATATGTACTGATATCAAGTTATGCTGTAGCTTTGGTGGTTCTAAGCATGCTTGTCCATTCGAAAATGAGTGTCAGCGCATTTATGATGTGATTACGTTAGTATAACGGAGTGATTTTTTATGATTTATAATGTCATGTTGTGTTCAGGTGTACATAGTATGTCGTATGGATTTTTTCCTTTTTTATGCGCACACTTTAGTCGCAGCACCTAAACTTAACGGTTTGTTTATTATATAATATGAAACAAACACAACACATATCAAGCAGATACGGCCACGGACATATTTATTCATAAAGGGCAATAATTAGAAGCGTTCCGTGATATTGGCTCCGGTGTGTCTGGTTGAGTTATTGGTTTCGTTTGACAATGGCGGGGAAATAATTGGATAACTATATTGGGTGATGAATTTAATTTCACTGAATAATATAAATGTAAATGTTGTAAAATGACTGTTTAAATAATTCCACTTATATTGGGCA
Organism: Barbatula barbatula; assembly: GCA_037178815.1. Lineage (NCBI taxonomy): Eukaryota > Metazoa > Chordata > Actinopteri > Cypriniformes > Nemacheilidae > Barbatula > Barbatula barbatula. Next base: position 1,857,980 of record CM074086.1, read on the forward strand.
GTTGATATATTTGTCAAGAACTGTGTAGGAGAACCCAAGTGCAGGCAGCGAAACAGGGATGGAGGGGTTAACAAAGGGACTTTAATATTATAAAAAAAAAAAAAAAAACCCCCGGGGGGGAACAAAAAAAAACAAAAAAAAAAACAAAAAAAAAAAAAAAAAAAAAACAAAAAGGAAAAAAAAAAAAAAAAAAAAAAAAAAAACAAAAAAAAAAAAAAAAAAATATAAAAAATGTTGAGAAGAAGAGGGGGGGGGGGAGAGAAAAAAAAAAAAAAACAGCACAAGACAATAGACAAGAGGGCATTAAATAGGGAGACCAACAAAGGAGATAACAATGGGCAGGTGTGGGTAATGAGACACAGGAGGAAAGCAATACTAGGAACGAGAGGGGCGGGGCCAATGACGAGACTGGAGAGAACACATATTATGTCCTGATTGACAATAATATGTTTCTCTCCACATAAAACACGTGGGTCTGTCATGATTCTGCCCCTAGACCAGAAAACCAAGACAAGATTAGGCAGAATCATGACAATATTGAGCATATTTTCAAATGCAAGCTTAGTAAAATACAATTTCTTTAAACGGTCATGTACAAGTCTTTTAAGCAAAATATCGAATGTTCTGTAAAACTGATTATATTTAGTTTAAAAGTCCTATGCTAATTTTATATTTTGGCATTTTCATCTGCTTGAGCCACAAATGTAATTGCTTGTTGGGCGTGTTTTGAAATGGCTTCCCGAAATCTGATTGGCTGAGACGTATATTCATTGAAATGAAGTGATTGGATTTGAAATCCTTGCAATATCAAGGGGGCGGGGTTTTGTGTGGGTATGCGCATTTAACCTCAGGTTTTGCGTTCAGACCGCAAATTCAAGCGAATCATTTACTTCGTAAAAACGATTTGCGTGATATAAGGATTCTACACAAGGATTTTATCTTTCCGAGTTTTAAGAGATTCAACAAATATATAGAGGTAAGTGATGATATTTTGTATCTGTTTGTGGCAATTAATGATATAAATAAGGTTTAGGTTTGAATTATATAGGCTATATGTAGTGATATCAAGTTATGCTGTAGTTTTGGTTGTGATTACGTTAATAGACGGAGTGATTTTTTTATTATTTATAATGTCATGTTGTGTTCAGGTGTAGGCCTACATATGTCGTGTGCATTTATTCATTTTGTATTTGCACACTTTAGTCGCTGCACCTAAACTTAACGGTTTGTTTATTTTATAATACAAAACAAACACAACACATATCAAGCAGATACGGCCACGGACATATTTATTCATAAAGGGCAATAAATAGAAGCGTTCCGTGATATTGGCTCCCGTGTGTCTTGTGTCTGGTTGCGTTATTGGTTTCGTTTGACAATGGCGGGGAAATAATTGGATTACTATATTAGGTGATGAATTAAATTTCACAGATATTGAAGTCATGAGTTCATTAGTTGTATATTTAAGTTTATTGAATGCTTGTGGTGTAGATGGAACTTAAAATCACTATGAAATATGTATTCTAAGTGTTTTGCAGTGTTTCAGTGAGTATTATAAATGATTTATCTTTCAGAGTTTTAAGAGATCAAAAACATTAAGCTCCTCACCCACTCAACAACCGCACCACATGCTCCTCACCCACTTCTTCACCACATGACGTCAGCAAAACTATAATGACTGTCCAATGGACAGGCATTTTTAACTCTCCCCTAAATGCCCAACTTACTTTTCATTTAAGTCGGGCCTGCAGGGGAGAGGTAAAAATGCCAGGCCAATAGATGGTCTGTGTAGTCCAACCATGTGGTGAAAAGTTGTTGTGGGGTAGAGGAGGGTTACAAGTGCAGATAAATAAAGAAAAGATGAACCTATGCACAAATAAATCATTTATGATCATCACTGAAAAACTGTGTAAAACATTTGAATTTTCCAGTTTGATTGCATGGTGACCTTAATATGGCAAGTTGATTTTATTGGTGTTTGTGTTTATTGTTCAGAGAAATACACATACGAATGAAAATGATACGCTCCTATGCATAACATTATAAACACTAGAATTAACACCTTCTTTGTAATAAAATGTAATTGATTTAATATTTTTTAATTGTTTTTCAAAAAGTGATGTAGTTTCTTTATTGTTTTTAGTGTGATGTTTAGGATTCTTGACGACTCTGTCAATGTGTGTTCAGGGGATAATTCATCCATTTAGTTGTTGTTTTTGGATGTTATGTGTGTTTGAACTTTTGGATGTTATGTTTGTTTGATCTCCTATATACCCGTCCTTGTTTATGCCAAGTGTTAAGTGGGTCTTCCAAGTGCCTTTATTTTAAACAAGTTATACTATTGTGGAGGTAAACAATTTTAAAAGAATATAGAAATAAATGTGTGATTGTATGTGTGTATATAGGAATTTGATTCCTACTGCTACTGTTAATTGATTAAATTTATGCCTTTTCTCTTCATTGCAGATGCCGAGGAAGAAGGGTTTTCGTATGCAGTGCACACCAAGATCCACCAAAAGTAAGATTGATGCAAATCTATGCAGTTGTTTAGAAAAGCTGCAGGTGCCTGTTGTTGCTGGGACTGATGTTGGAAATCCGCCATTAATCTGTGACGTGAATGTATCGCTAGCATGTGGTGTTGCTGCTGCAATCAAAAGTGTGATTGCTCCTGTGTGTTCATGGAAAGGAACAGATATTGACGAGTTATGTCTGGAAGGGAGCAAGTTGGTCCCATATATGACTGAGGCAAGCCAGAAGAGAGATGGTAAAGAGAAGGACTTGTGTAAGTGTATCAAACAGCTCAGTGTGTTTGGCAGTGAGTGGAATGTAGTAATTGGCCAGCCAACGTACAGAGATTATGGCTTGTTAGAAGAGGACAATGTTATGTATGAAGAACCTGCAAGAATATTTGTTAAGGGACAGAATGTGTTTGCTGAACCTACACAGTGCAGTTAGTGTGATTATTCATCACAAAGGCTATTTGTAATGGTTGATTTTGCCACTCGTGATATTAGCATCTGATATCGAGACACCTGTGGCTGTTTTCAACACAAGCCTCGATGATCTAATGTTTCATATAAATAATCTGAGGAAATCTTTAGATGCACAATGGTATGGCATTAGTTTCATTTCAGTAAAGACAGGTCAAAAAGAAACTGAGGTACACAGAAGACCTCTAGTGTGTACCTCAAAGATCTTTACCCGACCCAAAATGACCCGAATCACTTTTACCCCAACCCGACATGCATTTATTTTTTAAAGCCCCGAACCCGAGACAGACCCGACCCATCGTATATTTTTTTTCAAACCCGACTAGACCTAAATGTAAATGTTATTAATGAAAATGAAATTGATATGGCAATGGAAACGTTGATCCTCTTGTTTTGCTCTGGCAAATTGCGCAAACTCAGGGCAAATAGCCTATGCAAAACAGCATAAAGACACAGCTTAATCCAGTTTCCTGATTAATCGCCTGCACCGATCTGTTTTTTTTTTCGCAAGAGGAGAGTTGGTAACTACACGCACACACACACACGAGCGATGTGCTGTTATTGTACAGGATAGTTCGGGTCTTCCTCGGGTCAATTCAGCAAAAAACATTTTTACTTTATAGTCCCGAGACCCGAAGAACCTAATAATATACCCGACCCGTGTCCGAAGCACCCGTGAATCTTTTAGACCCGAACCCCCGGGTCTCGGCCGGACCTCGGGTTTTCAGATCTAAGTGGACCCGTGAAGACTTCTAGTACAGACTGATGCATTGTTTACAGACAGCAATGTAGCAGATGAGTGTGACATTAACAGTTCTGTCAGTAATATTGTTAATGAAGTTCCAGGTGAAGTTGTGGGTGGCAGTTCTGTCAGACTTGACAACAGCGTGAGGGGATTATTTCAGCAGGACAATGACATCTTTGAATATGAGGGACTTCAATGTATGGCAATAGCTTTAGTAAGCTTAGCAAAACAATAAGTTGATAGTGTCTTCTCGTGGCAGACAAAACTTGTTGATCGAGTGTTAGTTTTAGGGGACCAGATGTACACGAGTTTACGGGACACTAATAGGATTAGTCACCCATGCAAACTGTTGTGTGTTTCTGATCTGCCAAAAGAGTCAGTCATTGATGGACAAAGATTTTTGTTTCGGTATGGTGACTTTGAATTTGTGGTGCCGTTGAACTATGGTTGAAGGCGACATTAATTCAGAGCGGTGCCTGCGTCAGTTTATTAAGTGGACTGGAAAAGATGTTTCCAAAGTATGATACGTGTCTTTTGACATTGTGTGACAGTACATGCGCAGTAATTTCGCGAAATGGACAGTATGCACTGGTCGACTCCCATGCACGAAGTAGTACTGGCATGGTTGATGGAAATGGAAGAAGTGTTGTTCTATATTTTCCATGTCTTCAAAATTAGTTTCACCATATTTGCAATTTTGCTACCGGGCTCACTGAGAAGCGAAAACCTTTTGAAATAGCTAGTGTCTGTATAAGTGTTCCACTGTAAAACCTGCACAACTGCTAATTCCTTCAGCAGTGACATGTAGACGAACAGACGACTGTGGTGTCGGTCCTTTACAAAATGTGTTTCATATTCTGGAGGGGAAAAGGCTTTGTGAAGAAAAAGACATTGATTTGGATACTGTAAAAGAGGTGCCAGTAAACGGTGCAAGAACCAAGTGTAAGATTTCAGCAAGTAACTGTACTTAAAAAAAAAAAAAAGAAGAAACAGAAACGATGCTATTGAAGTGAATTCAGATGTCGAATTCGTAAGCGATGTAATAAGTGAAAATATGATTTTCAGTCCTATTTCTAGACATACACGATTACAGGTGGAGTTTGTAAAAACAGATTTTCCAGTATTCACACATGTTGGAATTTTAGGAGTTCCATGCAAAAATGACAGTATAGAAGCTGACGGGAATTGTTTCTTCTGCGCTATCTCTCAAACTTTGAGTGGTACACAAAAGTATCATAGAAAAATAAGACTTGCTGTTGTGCAACAGCTGGAAGAGAATAGTGAAAAATATCATAATTTGAGAAGTGAGTAATCTTCAGTGTCCGACTATATTAACAAGTCCAAAATGCGATATGTTAATAACTGGGCAACAGAAGATGAAATACAAGCAACAGCAGATTATTTGGGAATCGATGTTTTTACCTTTTATGATGGTCGCTGGTTAAAATACACTAGCAATGGTAAGCGTGTGTCAAAAGATGGCGTTTACTTAGAAAACTGCAGAGGAAACCATTATGAAACCGTAGTTTGTGTCAATGAGCCAAAACTGCCTACTTGCTATGGGTACTGCAAAACAGCTGCATCTGCTTTTGAGGGGTACAACATTAGATCAAACTTTAACAAAGGAAATATCGCCTTCGCATTGGAAGACAAGGAACAGCTTATTGAGGTGCAAATGCGGTTTGAGGCAAACCAGCAGCATCATTGTGTATTAAATACAACTCAAAATGATACATGTTGTGCTGTATGTTAACGGATATTCTAATGTGGAAGTTGTGGAAAATGCACATCCAATGACATTTACATATAATCCGCTATCCTAAGAAGTTGCACGTACTTTATGCAATACATTTAAATTGGATTTTCTGCAAGAAAATATACTTGTACCCACTGTTTATGTGTCTTTAGGTGTTGTTTGCAAGACTGATAAAGTTGTAAAAGATGGAAATTATTTTTTCAGAGCAGTGGCACTACTGATTTTCACTGGTTGTCAAAACAGTCATCGGAAGAAAAGACTAGCTGTAGTCAAGTATATGGAATGTCACAGTGAAGAACATCTGAAGTTGGTTGGAACAGAATATGCATCAATGTCAGAATATATTTCAAAGTCAAAGATGAAATATGTTGGCCAATCTGCTTCTGACATAGAAATTCAAGGTACAGCGAATGCTTTAGGAGTGGACCTATTTATTTGCAATGGTGGCAAATGGGTCAAATACAGTTGCATGGGTACAGGGCTGACAAGTGAGGGTGTTTACCTAAAACAATGTGAAAATTTTTATTTTGAGCCTGTCATATGTGTCCAACAAGTTCATGAGAGAGTTTGCTTTGATTTGTGGGTAGTATCCCACTGTACACAAGTAGAGAGAATTCAAAAAGACACACAGACAGGACTGCTAATTTTTCTATTTCAAATAGCAGTAATTCTTTATCTAAATATTCTCAAGGAAAAAAGTCCTTCCAGTCAAACATTAATAATCAGGATGAGTTTCATAAGAAATTGAAAAAGAACGTTGCTAAAAGGAAGTATGAGGAAGATGTTTCGTATAAGGTAATGAAAATTGAAATGAGCAAACTTAAGTATAAGCATTATGAGTTGCACAAGGAGAAAGTAAAAGACATGAGCAAATGCAAGTATAAGGATAATGTCTTGCACAAGGGGGAAAGTACGACATTTGAGCAAAATTACGTATAAACTGAATGTGTTGCACAGAGAAAAAGTAAAGGCTATTAGTACAAGAAAATATAACGAAAACCCAGAGCATAAGGCACGGGTTAAAGCAGGGAGAAGGGTCTGTCTGCAGACCAGATGCACTCTCAGGCCAGATGCACTGTCAGCGGCGCATACGGAATCCGACACATGCAGTCTCAGCAGCGCATGCGCACTCCAACAAATGCACTGTTAGACACGTTTGTGAATCTAATGGACCTACAGGCCAATTGTAAGTATATTTATTCAATATTAAATTTATTTATTCTCATACAATATTAAGTCGAAGTGAAAGTGTTATTTTGAATTATTTGACAAATGTAATCGAAATGTCTTTAATATACTTACAACATTTGTCTGCTAATGTTAATTTCATTCATACAGTATTAGATAGATGTAAAAGTATTATTTTAACATCTAAGATAATGTTTTCGAAAACTAACTTAATCCTTATAATCAATGAAAACAGACATATCGCATCTATGATACTTGGGTAACGATACCTGTTCTTCTTACAGTAATTTATTGAAGAACGAACGTTATTTAAATTAATTTTGTAGCGTTGCTTGAAAACTCACAGCAAAGTTTGTACGTGACCTGCACTATATAGTTATTTTTTAGACAATGTGTTACTCAACATTATTTAATATGACGTTGAAATCTATCAAATATAGGGATGTAACGATTCACTCAGCTCACGATGCGATTTATTCAAGATTTATTTTTACAAAATGAACAACTTCCTATGTATTATTTCTTAAATGCTTCTCGTTTCTATGTATATTAAATAATGTTTTATTTCAAACAACAAAACTAAACTGCAATTTTAAAACAAATTAATATTAGAACAATAATTTGTATATAAACAAACTAATACTGTGTGGGCCTTTCTTGGATTTTTAGGCCTTTTTACGAAATATCAGCAAGTCCACGTTAAGGTTTGCAGTGAACATGGTGGCCCCTGCTGTTTAAAATGTATTTCCATTCAGTTACACCTCAACCGATTTGAATCGTCACACATTATTATCGATTTTCAATCGGCTCACAGTGAATCGTTGGATCCCAATAAAATAACGTAACAAAAATAAAAGAATATTATAGACATCAGAATGATCTCAATTTTTGCTTACAGATGCATCAGTCAATAGTCCTAGCAGGTGTAAAGCACCAGATACCAAAGTGCACTTCTTGTTGCACATTGTTTCATTGCCCTTTGTGCCCTTCACTGAAGCCAATGACGAAAACGAAAGTTCAGGCTCATTGGGAAGTCCACTTAAAAAATGCAATCGTTTTTCAAGGTAAGATTAGTGTATTTCAAACGTGTTGAATTTTGTCTGTTTGAAGTACTTCAACAGGTAAAAAAATATATGAGAGGTCGTTCAAGACATTTCAAACATACTCTTGCGCACACTACCAAAAATCTTTCAATCCTTGTGTCATTAGATCATTTTCTTTCTAATTTAATAATTAAGTTGTTTATACATACTTTTACCCCTGAATAATAAACAAAAAATTAAGCCAATATTTTTGTGTGTCTGAGAGTTTTATAGTGGTTGTGGTAATGAGTTTGATAACAAGCATGTGAATGCTTTGACAGTGTGTGAGTGATAGTATAGTTGTGTTGTATGAGAGAGAGTTCGATTGCATGTATGAGAGGAAAATTTGAAATATGTCTTTAACGGCCTCTTGTATAGTAACGGTACTGTGAAGGGGAGTGTTAGAGGTATTTAATCTTTGTCTAATCTGTTTTGTTTATATGTTTTCCTTTCTGATTTGCATATGGTTTATTATTTCTAGATAAAATATTAGGCAAATGCTATTTGGCCTGCAGAACAGAGGCCCATTATCATTGCCCTACTTGCAGCAAAACTGTTCTGAGAAGAAATGCAATGATGGATCACCTGCAGAAGTGCTCAACATCATATGTAGAACCTCAACTTCCTTCATGCTCCCCATCTGCATTGGCTCCATGCACATCCCAATCTGCATTGGCTCCATGCACATCCCCATCTACATTGGCTCCATGCACATCCCCATCTGCATTGGCTCCATGCAAATCCCAATCAGCATCGGCTCTATGTATGCCCTTGCCTGTGTCAGCATCGGCTCTGTGCACATCCACACCTGCTACGCCTCTGTGCCAACCCACACCTTTACCATGTTCATTTACTGCCTTAAAGAATAAAAAAAGGAGTACATGCCCACACTGTTCAGCCGATATACTTAAGAAGAACTTGAACATGCACATTCAAAGGAAACACACTGACCACTCAAAAGATATAACAATGCAATCACATCTGTCTAGTGTGTGTATTGACATGTCAAATGAATTGTCAGCTGTTCAGAGGAGTGGCCATGGATTTTCTGTACCAGTGCATGTTCAAAAAAAGACTTTGAGCAAACATCACCAAGTTAGGTGTGAGTTACAAGAGTGCTGGCAATATCAGCAGCTTGCATACAGGAGTGGACATACGTTTAGTCTATGTGAACACCTCCGTTCACTGGACTATTGTTGTGAAACAGTGTTTGAGGAGCTTTTGGATCCTAGTGCTCTTGATGAGATGGTTAAACTGAAATTCTTTGGAGAAGCCAAGAAGGCAGTCTGTCTGAAGAGACAGAAAGTAGCACAGACAGCACATGTCCCATTTTCAGTGTTAGTCGCATTAGGTGACTCGCAAAAGCAAATCACTCTGTCTATACATGAGCCCACAATCCATCACTTCAGTCGTCTTGGGAGAGTTATGGTCACTTATAATTCAACTGCTGCAACTTGGCACTGTCCCTGTGCAAAGCCCCGGATGTCCTGCCCTCAAAAAAACATTGCCAAATGGCACTTGTTTCAAACAAATAAACAGTTATTTGCATCAAAGAAACCATCTGAAGCAAAAAAATCCTCAGTTCCACTGCTCTCAGAAGATCTCACCAGCACTCCCCAGTTTGATGTGGACCGTACTGTGAAGTATATTTATTCTAAGAAGAAAGTTCCATCTACTTCTTTAAAAGAAGTTACTCAACCAAAAACGTCATCTGAGTTTCCATTAAGTTTGCTTCCTGTGGAGAGCAGCTGTATGGTGTGTGATGGAAATACAGCACTTGAAACACCTGTATTAATGACAAGAAATGCCAAAATTGTCACCATGACTGGTGTGATTAATGGTAATTTTACATAACTTTGAAAATTACAGACATGTGGTTGTCCTCTTACTGAATAGAGCTGTTTTATAATATATGCTTTTTGCAGCGGTTTCAACTTACACTCGAAGATGCCCAGATTGTCATATGATCTACAGATACCAAGAATGGCGTGATGGGCTCCACAATTTTAACGACTACGTTCTTCTGAGTCTTGAACTTTGTCTTTATCTTAGACATGGTTTACAGGTTTGTTTGTATTGTTGTGTTAAATGACACATTCAAAAATGAAAATTGTTTCAATAAGCACAAAAGCTCATAAACACCCTCGATTCCACTTTATCTTTTCCAGAGTAATGTTTCTGTCTCCAGGGCCATTGATACTTTGGAGAACCTTCGGGGAGTGAATTACCCAAATCGAGACACTGTACTCCATGCTTACTGTCATTTTGAGGCCTTAACAGACATCGATTACACATATTCTGTGGTTACCACCCCCCTGTGGTAATCATGGATTTGCATAAGAAAGGCGTTTTCAGCATGGCAGGTAAGGGTGAATGTTTATTTTTAAAGTCCCTTGAAGGGTAATTGTGGTAATTAATAATACATGTTTCTGTGCTTTGACAAACTCAGAACACTTATGTTATTGTGCTTTATTCAAACTTAAGTTACGTTTTTAAAACCTATAGGGAGTTTGTAATAAATGTTTTTCAATACAGTGAGTGACCTCAAAGAACCGCCATCAGAGTTCAAAGGGGAAGTAAACATTGAGGAGTTTTGGCAATCAGTGGATCTGGAGATGATTGCACGTGGCTTTTTTTTCCAGTAAGTAATTGTAGCCAGTAGGCAGGCTTTTTCTGGTCAGGAGTATTTATTATTTTGTATGTTCACTTTGCAGCCATCTTTGAAAAGCCATACAGTTGCAGCTCTTATCTCTTTTAAAGGGGAAGCATCAACCGACGCAACAAGAGACAATAGAACGCATTTGAATCCATTATAATAAAAATAATTGTCCGTACCGGAGATGACACGTCAATCCAGCCCTGTGTCGCATCACACAGCGTCCAGTGTAGACATGGTGTGACTTCTAATGGCTGCTGTAGCGACGTTATTACTCAAACATGTTAACTGTCGGAGCCCTTTTTGAGCCTACACATGAAAACGCATGTTGGAACTAAAATGGCTGTAACTCATGAATTCTTTGGAATACAGACTTGCAGTTGGTCTCTTTGGAAGAAAAAAGTAACTGATTATTGCTAAAAAAAATTACACACACACAAAAAATATTAAAGGTTTGTTGTTAGGTTTATTGTAAAAAAAGGAAAAAGTTCGCAAAAGGATGGCAACAAATCTAAGTGAGTATATATGACTTTGCTAGAGGCTTGGCCACACATGCCAATTTCCGCGTACCTTCGTCTCTTCAGTTTCAACCATACGAAGGAAGACTTGCAGACTCAACACTCGAGAATATCAACAATGCAAAGCAGGGAAAGCTCGAAGTGTCTCTGCCTTGGTTAATTGAGAAGACTGATGATCTGAACTCAGAAGGCCATCCAATCACTGGATCATCGGAACACTATGTTTTGTACGACAAATTACATGAATCCAATACGAAAGACCCAAAGGATGTTCTCAGAAAAATCAGTCTGGTGTCAGAACTACAGGGTTGGCTGAACAGCCAAATTGCTGAGCAATTTTTTGCAGACTTGAGAAAAAATAACTACTTTATCAATAATATGGCTCCTTCAACTCACATTTTCATTATGCGAAGCATAATTCATCACAGAAACACATCACAAAACCAGAAGCTGTTGGAGAGACAGCTACAGCGTGGTCACATACCTCACAGCATAGAAAATGTGGTCCTTTCTGACTTAGGACAAGCAATTTTGAGTGAGTATACATTCTATCTCTGTAAATTGAAATCACTGCTACTGTGGTTAAGTTTGCCGATCCAATCCTGAAGTCACAAATTGCAAAAATGTTACTGCATGCAGAGCATCTTGGTCCTTAAGATACCATTCAGCTCAGAAAGAACTGGTTAGTTTCATAAGATCAGCAATACAAAAGTATTGCATGAGTTTGTGTTTAACTTTGGATTTCCAAACATTGCAATTGTATTAGCTCAGCTACGTACTGGACATAGAGAGGCCTGGGAATGAGCTGATGGTTCGAACAGCAAAGACATGCCTGACCCGTGCTGATTTTTGGACCTTGGGCTTAAACAGAGACATGGAGTCTACCGTAAGTTATTGGTTGTTTTACATATATGAATTTTAGTATTGGTACAAGTATTTTCTCAATTTAATTACATGGACTGTCTGAATGCTAGATTCCGATTGGCTAGCAGGTGTTGCATGGATAGCTGTGCATCAAACGATTTTAATGCTCAAGTGATTCTTGGCAGCTAGCAATGCATTATTTCTTCTGAAATTCTGTAATTCTCTAGATTGGAAATGGTTGCTTTCAACTGATTGACCGAATTGCAGAGTCAAAGGTAATTTCTAATCTATCAAAGGCATCTATTTGATTTTCTAATGAAGATTGGCCAGATTTTTGGATGATTCTACACACAATATTCTGCAGGGAAAGGACATTCATATTGTTGACCTGTATATCGTACCAAGCTGGCTGCCACCAGACAACTGTGATCCAATGTTGAGTCTCCCTGTAAGAATACACTTTCCATTTCAAAGTTATGCTCACAAATCACATGTTTTGATTTAGAATCTTTCATTACTGCTCTAGGATGATGCTCACCTAAAAGATGCAGTGGTGATTCCCATATGGACTCCAGGACACTACCAGCTATGTGTGCGTAATGAAAGCCTTATGGTTCAGAAAGTTACATATTTTACCTTTTTTATAATTATATGAAACCATTGTCATATTTATGAAATACATGTTAATAGAGTGAATTTCAGTTTAATTGTTTGATTTAATATTAATTTCATTTAGGTTTTGAAACCAACAGAGACAATGATTCTCTATCTCGATTCTAAATGTGTCGAGACACTTCATGGATTTGGTGCCCAGACATACAAATCACTGTTGAGGTCTTTAGATAAATCATTAAATGCAGGTTCTCTTGTTTAGAGATGGTCACGTTCTTTTGACCTTTCTTTGTTCAAGTTCATATGTTAAATGTTTCATTATGTCTTTGTATTGCATAGAAACTGTTCTTATTTCTGTTAGAAAGCAGGTTTCTTAGACCTTTTGCATCAGGACCACTCTTTTTCTTATTTAAAAGGTACAGATGTAAATTGTCAAAACAAAGAAATTTGTCAAAATTCACAACACCCCCTCTCATTCTAAAATACAAAAATAACAAACAATTTGAAAGTTGATTCAATTCCGCCAGAATTGGCGTGTTTGAATATCTTAGAACAACATTTGATTGCTTTGCATATACCGTTTATGATTAAAATGTTGGCATTACCTAAAGGGGGACAAAATTGAGTACATGGACATGTAACATGTGTTCCTGCAAACATTGTGCAGACTTCTAATTTATTGCCGTTTTCTAGTATGCAAGGTTCCTTGTTGCCTGTCAAATTGAAGCGTAAATTAACTTATAAAGGTCATTATAAATATCAGTTTGTTGACAGTTTGCGCATAAGACAAGCATTGAAATGTTTAAAACAGATAAATGTGCATTATAAAGATGTAGAATTTAATGAGGTTTGGCTAAATGAGTTTTGTAGGGAAGGCAGTGAGGTTTTAGGAAAGGAGAGTGCATGCGCTGAACATAGTGAAGCATCTGTAGATGTTGGTGAAGATGAGCTTTTGCATGACAGACAGCAACATTGCATGTATCAGGACACATGTCTCATGCCTGTTGACATTGGTCAGGAAGCATTAGATCAGTATTTTGATAATATATTGAATGTTGCACCAGCTGAAGGAAATAATCCTGTCAAATTGCTTTCTGATCTTGGAAATGAAGCCAAATGCTTCCCGGTTTTATTTCCACTGGGATGTAATACATTTCATGAAAGTCGAGACAACCGATTGACATTGTCAAGGTATTTTAATAATCGGATTTTACATGCTGATGGAAGGTTTGCACAAAATGTAGAATATATATTTTTTGCTCAGTACATGTCTGAAATTGAACAGGTTGTGTCAAATGTATCGATTGCATTGCGCAAAGGAAAAGGAGGATGTGTGTCTCAAAAAGTTGATGTAAATCTATTGAACAATGAGGAATCTTTGAAAAAACTGTTGGAATTTGATGATGGGTATCGTTTCCTTAAACCTATCCGAGGTACGCCAGCTTTTTGGCAAGGAGCGCAACGTGACCTCCTAGCTTGTGTTCGTCAGCTGGGGGTCCCCACATGGTTCTGTTCATTTTCATCTGCTGATATGCGGTGGAAAAATCTTCTTGATAGTATTCTGAAACAGGAAGGAAGAACACAGACAGTTGAAGAACTACAGTGGGCTGACAGATGTGAGTTGTTGCGTCGGAATCCTGTAACTGCGGCTAGAATGTTTGATTTTCGGTGGCATTGTTTTTTAAGGGTGGTACTTATGTCTTCGGGGCATCCAATAGGTAAAATTAAGGATTACTTTTACCGTGTGGAATTTCAGCAGCGTGGTTCCCCTCATGTTCATTGCCTGTTTTGGATTGAGAACGCCCCTGTGATTGATAAAAACACAGATGACGAAGTCATTCAGTTTATTGATAAATATGTCACATGTGAATTACCATCACAGGATGACACATTATTGGACGTTGTGACATCTGTGCAACAACATTCCAAACGACATTCCAAAACCTGTAAAAAGAAAAACACAGTTTGTCGTTTTAATTTTCCCAGGCCAGCATCTGCTCGAACATTTGTATGTCGTGGTAAAAGTGATGCAAAAAAAAAAGTGCAAGTGTAAGGTAGATGAAAATAATGATTCAACTTTATGTGCTTGTGTTCAAGGTCAAGGTCAGAAAGATTTAAAAATGAAAAGAGAAAAGGCAAGTGAGATATTGTCAGCAGTCAAGAAGGCTCTTTCAGATGAGGATAGTAAATATGATAGTGTGGAACATTTGTTTCGACATTTAGGTATAAACCAAGCAGTTTTTGAAGATGCATATAAATCATTCAATCGAAATACACATGTTGTGTTGAAAAGACAGGTTGATGAGGTGTGGATCAATCAATATAGCAAACCACTTTTAAAATGTTGGAATGCAAATTGCGATATACAGTATGTGGTTGATGCGTATGCATGTGTGGTGTATATCGTTTCTTATATTTCAAAGTCAGAAAGAGAGATGGGATTGCTGTTAGGTAATGCGCAAAGAGAAGCACGTAAAGAGGGAAATACTAGTGCAAAAGATGCGCTGAAAAATCTAGGCAGTGTTTATTTACACAATAGGGAAGTGTGTGCTCAAGAATCTGTGTATAGATTGACAAATATGCATCTGAAGGAATGTTCAAGGAAAGTTTTGTTTGTGCCAACAGGAGACAATATAGTTAAAATGAGTCTTCCTTTAAAGGTGTTGAGACAAAAGGCAACATCACGCGATCTTACCACAGAGGAGATGTGGATGACGAGCATCATAGACCGCTATAAGAACAGACCAAATGATTTGAATGATATCTGTATGGCGACATTTGCGTCAGAGTATCGTGTTCTAAGTAAAAATGAGAAATCCCGGGCTCCGCTTAAATTAAAAAATGATTGTGGTTTTATCACCAAGAGAACACGAACACAACCTGCAGTCATTCGATATGCACGGTTTTCAAAGGAAACAAACCAAGAACCCTTTCATCAGAGCATATTGCAGTTGTTTCTGCCATACCGTGCAGATATGCAATTGAAACCTTCAAGCTTTGAAACATTCGAACGGTTTTACATGAATGGTCATGTGACATTAACTGATGGGTCTAGACATTCAGTTCGGTCCGTTGTTGATTTTAATAGAAAGAAGTTTGAAATGGAGGCAGAAGAATTGGATGATATCCAGAATACAGTAGCGAGTAATGGTGTAGTAGAAGATAGCTGGTGTGAGCTGTGCCCAGAGCTCGAGTTAGAACGTTTACTGTGTGTGGAGGAAATGAAAGACAAAAACCAGCTAGTGGAAGAACATGTTGAAAACATCCCAGATTTGGCATCAAGTCATCCAAAAGTTGCTCATTTGGAAAAGAAAAATAATATAATGTGTAGAAGTGATGGGCTGGCCTTAATTCGGTCTTTAAATGATACACAGCTATCCATTTTTTATCAGATTCGGCAATGGTGTTTAGATAAAATAACAGGGAATAACCCAAAACCATTACATGTATTCATCACTGGTGGTGCAGGGACAGGAAAAAGTCATTTGATAAAAGCCATTCAGTATGAAGCCATGAGGTTGTTGTCAACGGTGTGTCGTCATCCTGACAATATTTGTGTATTGTTAACCGCTCCTACAGGAATTGCTGCTTATAATTTACATGCAGCAACTATTCACAACACATTTAGCATTGGAAAAGATGTTCGTTTACCGTACACACCTTTGGGTGAAGACAAGCTCAATTGTTTGCGTGCTAAATATATTGATTTGCAGATTTTGATAATTGATGAAATATCAATGGTTGATCAAAATCTTTTTGCATATATTCATGGTAGACTAAGGCAGATAAAACAATTTGGTGACTTTTCTCCCTTTGGGAATGTAAGTGTAATTGCTGTTGGAGATTATTTTCAGTTACCTCCCGTGAAAGGAATACCATTGTATGCGGACAACATAGGTATAAACTTCTGGTCTACTCTGTTTTCAGTTGTTGAATTGAAAACAATAGTTAGACAAAAGGATGGTACATTTGCAGAGTTGTTAAACAGATTGAGAATTCGTACCAAGGGGACCCCAATGTTAAAGAGTGACATTGACATATTGAAAAAATGTGAAACTGGTGAAGTTAATTCATGTTTACACATCTTTCCAACAAACAAACAGGTAAATGAGCATAATGTTAAGCAGTTGGTTAAAACTTGTCTCGAACATTTTGAAATAAACGCTCAGGATTTAAAAATGAATAAAAAGACAGGAAGACTTGAAATGAAAAGTAATCACCATGCCAAAACATATAATACATGTTTAGAAGAAACGCTCCTTATAGGGAAAGGTGCTCGTGTCATGCTGTGTAAAAATGTTGATGTAGTTGATGGTCTAGTCAATGGGGCATGTGGCATAGTGACAGACATAGTTTATCCTATTAATGATAACAAGTTCCCTCAAACAGTGTTTGTGAAATTTGATAATAATGAAGTTGGTGCACAAAGAAGAAAATGTTCTACATCCGCTCCAGCGGTTGAAATGGGTTCTACTGGAATTAAACCGGAAGAGGAAAGGCTCGACAATAAAGGGCAAATGCGTCGCCAATTTCCACTCAAACTTGCCTGGGCTTGTACAGTACATAAAGTACAAGGAATCAGTGTCGATGAGGCTGTAGTATGCCTAAAAAGAATATTTGCACCTGGGCAAGCTTATGTGGCATTGAGTCGGGTTAGAAGTCTATCAGGTTTGATCATTCAAGATTTTGAAGAAAAGGCTATATATTGTAAAGACAGCATTAATGATGCAATTAAAAGAATGCCCACATTTGATATTAATAATATCCAAAATCAGAAAGTAAATACACAAGCATTCACTTTGTTTTTGATAAATGTGCAAAGTTTACGTAAACATCAAGCTGATTTGGTCTTGTATGCTCTAAATCTGCAGCCTAACTGCATTGCTGTAACTGAAACATGGTTAACTGACAATATCCCATTAGAAAGTGTAAAGATTAATGGTTATATGGCTGCGGCTCGCATGCAGCAGTGGGCTTTGCTGTTGGCAGCTTATGATTACGATATCCAGTACAGAGTCGGTACACACCACTGTAATGCAGATGGGTTATCACGTTTACCTCTGCCAGCCGCACCTCAGGTGAAGCGGGACACAGTGGAGTTGCTTCAAGTCAAGCATCTGGATTCTCTGCCAGTGCTGTGTTCAGATGTTTGTAAAGAAACAAGGGCTGACTCTACTTTGTCACAAGTAATGGAGATGGTGGCAACGGGACAGTTTTTACAAGTCACGGATGCAAAGAATGTGCTTGCCCTGTTCATGAACAGGAAAGAGGAGTTGACTACGCAACAGGGCTGCCTCATGTGGGGCTGGAGAGTGGTCATCCCGCCTAAGATGAGATCCAGGGTACTGGCAGAGCTGCACACGGGACATCCGGGTGTCGTAAGGATGAAGGCAGTTGCTCGTAGCTATGTCTGGTGGCCTGGTATTGATGCTCAAATTGAACAATTGTCAAAAACCTGTCACTCATGCCTGCAGATGCAAAAAGCTCCTGGTCCCTCACCATTACACCCTTGGAAGTGGCCAGAATCACCGTGGCAACGGATACATGTGGATTTTTTCAGGTCCATTTGAAGGACACATGTACTTGGTAGTGATGGATGCTCACTCCAAGTGGCCAGAGGTGTGTGTGATGGCGTCAACGACATCGACCAAAACCATTCAGGTTTTGAGGGGATTATTTAGTCGTTATGGACTCCCAGAAGTGCTGGTTAGTGATAACGGGCCTCAGTTCACCTCGGAGGAGTTCCAGACATTTCTCAAGACTAATGGAGTGACACACACACGTTCTGCACCTTTTCATCCAGCTACGAACGGCTTGGCTGAACGTTTGGTTCAGATATTTAAGCGGGCACTGCGTTGTTCTAAGGGGCCAACTTCGATTCAACACCTTTCTACTGGCGTATCGAAACACCCCACGACAAAGGAATCGCCTGCCATGTTATTTCTGCACCGGAGGTTGCGATCTCTCTTGGATATGTTAAAGCCTAACGTTGCCTCTGTGGTGGAAAAAGCACAAATCAAACTGTGCCAGCAACGTCAAGGGCGTGCTAAAGACAGAACATTTTCTGTGGGTGACAAAGTCTTGGTTCGTGATTATCGGAGGGGAAAGAAGTGGATGCCTGGTGTTGTTTCAGTAAAGACAGGCCCTGTATCATACACTGTCGATGTGGGACTTTCAGTTCACTGGAGACTTCACGTTGATCAGATGTTGGCACGTCTAACTGAATGTAACAGCGGAGATGAGAGTGGACCATAGGTCATTCAGGGTCCTGGGGGGAATCTGACAGATCCTTGTGAATATTTCATGTCAGAAGAAACATCACTGCCTAGTCTCGATCCAATCCGGACTGGGTCAGCACAACCGATGGATTAATTTCAAAGTGAAACCGGGGAGGTGTTAAGCACTCCACACAAAGACCCTAAGAGATAACCCGGAACGTATCATTAAGCCCCCAATACGCTTTAGCCCTTAAGGTTTAACGTTGTGGTATAAGTTTAGTTTAGTTGATTATTTTGTATACATTTTGACAGTCATGCCACTTAGTTTAAAATAAAATAAAAAGTTCACTGAATGATTGTAGTGTTTAATCACAGATGTTCTATATTTTTGGCATTACTATAAGCTGTCATGATTCTGCCTAATCTTGTCTTGGTTTTCTGGTCTAGGGGCAGAATCATGACAGACCCACGTGTTTTATGTGGAGAGAAACATAATATTTGTTCTCTCCAGTCTCGTCATTGGCCCCGCCCCTCTTGTTCCTAGTATTGCTTTCCTCCTGTGTCTCATTACCCACACCTGCCCATTGTTATCTCCTTTGTTAGTCTCCCTATTTAATGCCCTCTTGTCTATTGTCTTGTGCTGGTTCGTTGTACGTGTTACCTTGCCTGTGCATGTCGTATTCCTTGAATGTTAGAGGTCCTAGTTCCCTTGTTCTTAGTTGTGTTAAGTTAGTAGTTTGTTTTTGCCCCCCATGTGGGAAGTGTTTGTTTTTTTTTTTGTTTTTTTTTTTTTTTGTTGGTGTTCCTCCCCATGGTGGTTTTTTTTTTTTTTTTTTTTTAATTTCTTGTTTATCCCTTCCTCCCTGCCCCGCCCGCTGCCTGTGGGTTCTCCTCCACCAACATTACTATAAAAACTTTTTTTAAAAAGAAGTAATTTTGTCTAACATGCTTTTTTTTTTTATTTCCTACTTAATGTTTCTTTTTTTTTTTATTTTGTGTAACAATGTTTTTTTGTGGGGGGGAATATTTGTTTTATACTCTTTATATACGTGTGCGCGGGGGGGCGTTCGCCCCCCCCCTGTAGTAGGTGGTGATGGTCAAAAAAAAATAGTTTCTCAGAAACCAAAAATTAATTTTAAACGGCACTCGTCATCCCTTTTTTTTGTTATATAAAATAAAAAAAAAAAATTAATGGTTATAGTTTTCACAGTCACCCACGAAGTGTTTCTTATACTAGCAGTAATCCAACGTTAATTGAAATACAGGCTCAACAACATGGTGGTGTTGGTATGTATTCCTCCAATGGTTTGGCATATAACGTTGTCCCAGTACCAAATTTAGAATTTAGAATGTTTAGTTTGCAACTTCACTACACCCAATATATTAATAGCAGTTATTTATCGGCCACCATCATATCCCATGTTTTTAAATATGGAAAATACTTGGCAAATTATTTTTTTATAGAACATAAAAGCCACACAACTGTCATCATGGGAGATTTCAATGATAACTTGTTTTAAAGTCTTCAACAATCTGCAAGTTTATAGCAGTCAGAGGCTTCGTTCAGCACGTGACACAAACCACCACAGAAATGGGCACATTAATTGATCATGTTTATGTCAAAACAACACATTATGATGTAGAAGCAAAAGTGCTTCCAACATACTTCAGTGACCATGAGGGTTTTTTTTTTTTTTTTTCTAAAATTTTAAACAATGATCAGAAATATTTTAACCATTGGGGGTTTTTTTTTTTTATTTTTGTTTGGAATCTGAGGGGAAAAAAGAATTCACACCTTTGTGGAAACTTTATTTCTACTGAGCCAAATATTGCTGTATTGTATTGTTCTTCAATTTACATGAGAGGTTTTGGTGTTTTGGTTGCTTTGTTTGGATTAGGTGGAACTACATCTAGGTTCGACAGCTAAATTTGAGAGAGGATTGGAAAATGGTTTCGTTTTTCTGCATTGAAACATTTACATATTGAACATAATATATGCCTCTTTAAAAATTTCACTAACTCTAGCTATACACATAGTTAAACAAAATATAAAGATACTTCCATTCATTTGGTTTAACAAACAGTCAAACATTCGTTTTTGTACCCATTGTTTTTTTTTACTGTTAATGTAACAACCACTTTAAATGATGCTTCAAAACATATGTTGTTGCCAATGCAGGTTTTGCTTTACCATCTATGTAGTATCAAAAAAGCAAAAAGCACTGGTAACGGTACTCCTGGTTTACTGGGATGGGGTTCGATTCCCTACAGTGTTATTGCCTTTTGTAGCAACTACACAAAATATCATCGGTTTTTATTACATATAAAATGTAAATTATATTTCAATTAAAGTCAATTAATTTATCTTACCACATGCATGTATTTATGTATGTATGTATTAAAATCAAAATCAGTAAAAACTTCAATATCTTATATTCATAAGAATTACAATTCTGGGGTAGTCAAAAAAATCACATGTTTTCCATAATATCCTTAAAATATCCTGTGTTTAACAGATCAAAATATAAACAATATTTATTTATGCTATAGTTGTCAATGGTGGCCCAGAAAAAACATTAGCTAATATTTTAAAAAAGTGTGTGTGGAATAAAAATATAGTGTTGTGTGGGAGGGGGTGGGGGCGCGGCGGACCGCAAACATACGAGAAGGGGGCGGGCAGGGGAGAGGAGAGAGAGAAATAAAAATGGGGTGGGGGGGAAAAAAGCGGGGGGAGGTTAGTGAAGGACGGCAGGAATAAATAAATAAAAAATGCAAAAAAAAAAAAAAAAAAAAAAAATACTGGGGGGGGAGGGATGAGAAGGGGGGGGTGTGGTGATGGGGGGGGGGGAGATGCGCGAAAGTGTTTTTTTTCGTAGCGGTCTGGGCAGTTCTAGGTGACGTAGAGAGCCATTTTGCCTAGTTTTAAAACCCATATCAGTCGTAAATGTCTGCAACGTCTGATGCGCGTGCAACGTATTGTGAGTTTAAGAGCATGTTTAGGCCCTCAAATTATCAATCAATGCAGCATCGGAAGAAGAATAATAATAAACAACATAGAAACAATAGGGCTCTGCACTTCAGAGCAAGCCGGTGGCTTGCTCTTTCGTACTCTGGCCCTAATGAGGGAATATGTATTAATTCAGATATCAGGTAATACATAAATATTTTGTGGATATATAGGATGTGGCATAGGCATTTCCTAGCTTCCCATATCAGTGAGCTCTCTCAATTCCTTTTTATTTGTATGTCATGTATGTTGAATGTAACGACTATGAGTTTTGGGGAATAATTAACTCAAATGGATTGAATATTCATTAGTTTATGAATATAATTTGCTTGTCGTTAACAACAAATATCAATTTCCCGATAGGGGATGCTAAAGTTGTAGACTTCCAACTCACTCCTTAAGAAAGGAATTCTGCCTTACAAAAATTTAAAAAACTTAAATTTCTGATCAGGATAAAATAATATTTCCTATGTTCGTACAGTTTGTATTACTAAAATAGTGATACAATATACAGCTTAAATAACGTTTAAGATCTTATTTCATTGACTTCGAGTTATATGAGCAAATAACAGATTCAATTCAGGTGTACTTTTGGGATTTTATTGACTACGAGACAAAGTAACTAAACAATAAACCAACTAACTAAACAATGATGAACAATTAGACAAACACACATGGAACGTAAAAGCAGTAAAGAATGAAAGTAATAGACAAAGTAGGAGTGGCAGTATTACATCAGCAATTCACATCTGCATAAACCATCAAGGACAATCTCCTTATTGAAAGGGGTAAAACTTATGCGCAGCTATTTATAAATAGACCAGATACTTGCATTGGCTTTTAGATGTGCTGGGACATGTTCTGGTCTGCGCTGATGGAAGTCCTGATGCGTTTAAAGCGAGCGGTGAGTCCGTTGGGTTCTCCCTGAGAACCGGATTGGCTGACGAAGGAAGAGCGAACTTAGCCGAAGCAAACTGCCGGAAAGAAGGCTGTCTCCAGGGAGGACACAGGTCTCGAGATATTGAAGGAACAGCAACGAGCGCATTTTCTTCCGTGCACAGATGTTTTAACCCTGAGGGCGTCACGCCCCTCCCGAGTGGGCGATCCAATGTAGTGAGCTGATTTTTGAGCGGGAAATGTTCCTTTGTCCGGCTCAACAGCTCATTTGCATTTATGGTCACCTGGAAATTTTGGCGCTGTAATATTCTTAGATGAAAATAAAACGAGTATGGTATACAATACATTACTGTGCTATACACCATCATCTAAAGAAGGAAAAGGGGAACCTTTATGTATGAAACATGATAGGGTTATTAGAACATTGACCCATAATTTGTACAAGAACACAATTATGAGCCTAGTTACGGTGTAACACCTATGCCTTTGATATTATGGTTAGGCTAGCATATCATGGGAACAAACATAAACGGTAGAAACAATTATTTACACTTTAAGCCTTTCTAAGGTGGCAAGAGGGGAGAAAGAGACATTCTTTGGTAGACTTTGAATCTCTCTCTGTTCCTGGTGCCACATGGCTTTTGTCACCTTAGGACGCATTCGGGACCCCCCCCGAGAATGCCTTTGAAGCTCAGGGAGAGTGTCGGAATGTCCCCTGGTCAGTCCAGATAGGTGATAGCTCGGCCATTTACATTTTACGATCCCATGTGTTGGCCTTTGGTCCGACCAGACGCTACATGAATGCCATCATCTGCTTCCAATCTTGTGTTTATAAGGAAGCAACACCCATTTTTTGTTGTTTTTTGTTTAGTTTTGTTTTTTTTTGTTGTGTATTTTTTTTTTTTTTTTTTTTTTTTTATTTTTTTTTTTTTTATTTTTTTTTTTTTATCAATATCTTCTATATATGTCCTTGTTTATGCCAAGTGTTTACCGGATCTTCCAATTGCCTTTACTGTAAGCAAATTATACTATTGTGGAGCTCAATCAATTTCAAAAGAATATAAAAATAAATTTGTGATTGTGGTTGTCATCTTTCATTCATTTGAAAACCTTCTATTTGAAGGGGATCTGTATGTGTGTATATAGGAATTCAGAGGCCCCTATGTTTGGGGCCATTAAATCAGGTCCGTTCACATTTGTGTCGTAGCAGAATTTTTTATTGCTACTGTTAATAGCAACAGTTTATGCCTTTTCTCTTCATTGCAGATGCCGCGGAAGAAAGGTTTTTTGTGTGTATGCGCGCACACAAAGATCCATCAAAAGTAAGAATATTGCTCTTAAAGGGAGTTGGTCCCATATATGACTGAGGCAAGCCAGAAGAGAGATAGTAAAGAGAAGGACTTGTGTAAGTGTATCGAACAGCTCAGTGTGTTTGGCAGTGAGTGGAATGTAGTAATTGGCCAGCCAACGTACAGAGATTATGGCTTTTTGGAAGAGGACAATGTTATGTATGAAGAACTGCAAGAATATTTGTTAAGGGACAGAATGTGTTTGCTAAACCTACACAGCCTTTGTGATGAATAAATCACACTAACTGCACTATTTTGTAATGGTTGATTTTGGCACTCGTGATATTTTCGGGTTAGCACCTGAAATTGGGACACCTGTAGTTGTTTTCAACACAAGCCTCGATGATCTGATGTTTCATATAAATAATCTGAGGAAATCTTTGGATGCACAATGGTATGGCATTAGTTGCATTTCAGTAAAGACAGGTCAAAAAGAAACTGAGGTACAGACTGAAGCAATGTAGACTTTGAAAATGCAGAATAGTGTGACATTAACAGTTCTGTCAGGGTTGAAAGTAATATTGTTGCTGAAGTTCCAGTTGAACTTGTGGATGGCACAAGGGGAACATTTCAGCAGGTTAACGACTTCTTTAAATATGGAGAACTTCAATGTATGGCAATAGCTTTAGCAAGCTTAGCAAAACAAAGTTGATCGAGTGTTAGTTGTTGGGGACCAGATGTACACGAGCTTACGGGACACTAATAGGATTAGTCACCCATGTAATCTGTCATCTGTAAGTCGCTTTGGATAAAAGCGTCTGCTAAATGACTAAATGTAAAAATGTTATGTAAATGTTGTGTGTTACTGATTTGCCAAAAGAGCCCTTCCTTGATGGACAAAGATTTTTGTTTCGGTATGGTGACGTTGATATGGTTGAAGGTGGAAGTCAGAGCGGTGCCTACGTCAGTCTAATAAGTGGACTGGAAAAGATGTTTCCACAGTATGACACGTGTCTTTTGACATTGTGATAGTACATGCGCAGTATTCTCGCGAAATGGACAGTTTGCACTGGTCAACTGCCATTCACGAAGTAGTACTGCCATGGTTGATGGAAATGGAAAAAGTGTTGTTGAATATTTTTCAACCATATTTGCAATTTGGCTACCGGGTTCACTGAGAAGCGAAAACCTTTTGAAATAGCTAGTGTCTGTATAAGTGTTCCAACCTGTAAAACCTGCACAATTGCAAATTCTTTCAGCAGTGACATGTAGACGTTTCTACATGTGTTTCGGTGCTTCACTAAATGTGTTTAGGGAAAAGGTTTCGTGAAGCTTTGGAGCCAGTGACTTGGTTTTGGAAAATGGTTCTGTTTCACAGCAAAATGTACCAAAATTCAAAAATGCCAGTCGAACAAAGCATTTAAGAGTAACAGACAAAAAGACAAGATATTTGAAATGGACATTGATTTGGAAACTGTGAAAGAGGTGTCAGTAAACCATGCAAGAACCAAGTGTAAGATTTCAGCAAGCAATTGTACTTAAATAAAACAAGAAAAAAATTATGCTATTGAAGTGAATTCAGATGTCAAATTCGTTAGCAAGGTAGTAAGTGAAAACATGTTTAGTCCTATGTCTAGACATTAGATTAGATTCAACTTTATTGTCATTACACATATACAAGTACAGTGTAACGAAATGTAGTAAAAATATTTTGCAGTAGGTGTGTTCTATGAAAATATGACAGTAGGTATATACTATGAACAATATATACAGATGACTATATACTATGAACATTAATGTACAGGTGGATATGAACAGATCATAATTTAGACTAAAATAGTGCAAGTGACTTAGGTATGCATAAATTATTGACATTGGCTATTAAAGTTGCAGTGCAATAGGTGAGTTAATGCAGTTGTTGAAGTTAAAGTGCCATAGATGAGTAGATGCAGTTAATAGAATTACAGTGCAGTAGATAGGTTAATGCAGTTATGGAATGGGTCCATTAGTGCAAATGAGCATTCAGTTAAATATTCCTGGTGTGCAAGTGAGCAGTATAGAGTGCAAATGATGCTGTGTGTGTGTAAACAGTCCGGTAGAGCAGATAACATGAAGTACTGGGACCCGTTTCAATAAACCCGTTCAAGCAACAGTAAGTTAAATTATGAACTCTGAGTTGATTTACTCAGAGTGGATTGAACTGATTGAAACCAGCTGCTCTGAAACAGAAAACTCAGAGTAGCGATTATCTGAGTAAGTATACCCGAGGTTACGCGTGTTCACCACGGCTTTATAAAGCCATCATCAATTGAGCGAAGATAACACGATTCACCATGGCAACGCCACGTGACAAAAAGCGCTCCGTTTATTTCTCGCCAGCAGAATTGGAGGTACTGTTACAAGCGTACAGCGAATATGAACACATTTTTAGAAGGAAGAGCAACACAGCCGCAGCAGCAAAAGAAAGAGTCGGCGTGGGAGAAAATAGCTTTATGTGTCAGTGCGTACGTTTAATTGCTTAATTATCAATTTTTATATTAATTATGTTGATACTGTGAAAATGTGTGTATATTTGTCATGTAGGTGCAATCCTTCTGCAATAAAAAGAACATGGCAGCAGCTGAAAATGAAATATAAAAACATCATTCAGTCCGGTGAGTTTAAATGCTCTTGCTAGTAGGATGCTTGACTGGAAAATGTTTGATATATTTCATAAACTGGCCCTGAAAGTTATGAGGATATGAGAACCAAGCACTGTGGCTATAGAAGACAGAAAACTGGCCATTCTTGAACCTGCTCCCCCAAGAAAATCATGGCTGGTTTTTCTAAATCCTGTTTGTAAGCACTGGCTTGTATAGTCCTAGAAACCACAACCAATGAAAGTCATTAACGGTTGTAATGGACGCGAGAGAAAATCCTCTCTGCATGTCTTAATTACGGCAATGACATAACTTGGACTATTTCATTTCTACTCAGCAAATAGGAAGGCAGAGGCACGTAAAACTGGGGGGGACCTGCACCACCTCCTCTGACGGATGCAGAGGAGATGGCCTTGAGCCTCAACACTGGGCGACCAGTGGCTGAGGGAATTCCAGGAGGGAGTTCGTCAGAACCTGTCACTCCCCAGGATACAAGTGCTGATATAATATGTAAGAGGCCACCTATCTTGGTTTGTACAGGCCCTTTCTTATAGTTACATTAATTTGACTTAAATACTTTTTCTTTGTCCCAGCATGTTCTGATGGTTGTATTTGCCTTGTGGAGCCTCTTCTCACAACAGAACCCCAGGCAGTTGTAAGTGACCTACCCAATGCAGCAGAATTTAAGGGCAAAGGGCACTTAAAAAGTGAACACTACACCAAATGCTTATCTTCACAGGATGAAGGGGATGAAGAAACATTGTCTGCTGACACAGAGAGGCCTACAGAGGTAATGTTTATATGATGTATCTCCAAATCACACACTCCACAGTACGCCTCTAGAGTGCTAGTTGGTATGCATGCACAAACTGACAAAGTTGTCTTTCTTTTTTTAACAGAGCATGGCAGAACAGGAGGCTGGTCCATCAAATTCTGACACACAAATGAGCTCAGTTCAGTAATGTTCCGTAAATGCTATTGTTTAAATCTGCAGACTTTAGAATTCCAACATCTAACCTTAGTCTTGTGTTTTTCAGTTGCCAGTTAAGGAGCTATATAAGCTCCATCTCATTAAACAGCTACAAAAGACTGATTAAGAACTTTTGTACTTGGACCGTCAGATCCTAAAAAACGATTTGGAAATTGAACTACTTAGGCACAAACTAGAGGTGGGTGTACAAAGTTATGGAACAGTTTTACAACCTTAAAGGTAACATAACTGTAGCTTTTGTATTTGTAGGACATAAAGACCAAATGAAATTTTGAATAAATTCCGTTTATTTAACAGTCCTGTGTTTGTGTGGTGTATTAATGTCCAAAGACATTGCGGCATATGAGGTCTCTGACTACCCTTCCATCCTGGAAATCACCAGGGTGTATGAGGTCTTCCTCAGGGTCTTGAATTTGTAGGGCAGGGTGTTGCTCCCCTCTAATAATTGCATTATTATGAAGAACACCACATGCCACAATAATGTCACAAGCCCTTTCAGGGGTCACCCTGAGGTGGCGTAGGCACTGGAAACGTGATTTTAACAGGCCTATGGTCATCTCCACCTGAAGTGCTGCTGGGGGCCTGGCTCAGGTTCTGGGTAAGGGGTTATGAGTCTAGGTTGGCACGGGTAACCCCTATCACCCAGCAGAAGGCCGTCTATCTCTCCTGTAAGGTCACATTGGTTTATTGCTTTTCCACAGACAGACAGACAGAACAATGTGTTCAGTGCATATATTCACGTACCTTGGCCCATTCTGTTGCTCACAGATGACTCCCGATATATCCGTGAGTCATGAACCGAGCCGGGCCACTTAGCCTCCACATTTGTAATTATGTGTGCAGCATCACATATGATCTTCACAGTGACAAACAAAGACATTAGAGTTACTGTACTTGGACACAGTCTTTGACATTAGGAAACATTAGGCCATGTCAGTGTACCTGCACATTAATGCTGTGGATGGACTTCCGATTTACATAATTGACCTCATTTTCGGAAGGAGCGATGATGGGAATATGGGTGCCATCAATGCACCCGATCACATTGGGAAATCCTAAAGGGTATTTGAATTATTAGCTACTTCCAGAGATGGCAGCAAGACCACATTAATCAGCCTAATTCTGAAAGAGTTCACCTGCAATCCTGTGAAACTCCTCTTTGATTGCTCTCACAGGTTTGTGGCCAGGAAACTTAACAAAAATGTATAAAAAGTGCTTGAGAGCAAGGCACACTTTTCTTACCACTCTGCATACAGTTGCCTTGCTAACGTGTTCTGCATTCCCGGTGTTATAAAGAAAGCTTCCATTAGCAAAGAAACGTAAAGCCGTACAAAGAATCTGCTCAGATGTAAGAGCGCGGCCACAACGAGTGAGGTTTGTGATATAAGGATGAAGCAGAGTGTGGATATATTTAATGGACTGTAAAGAAAACCGGTATCGCTCAAATAAAAAAAATCCTCCGGATACGATAAAACATCCAAACGGGGCCTCACCATTCTCTCCCGACGTAAATTTAACTCTCTCCGAATTAATGCAGCTTCCTCATCTACAGGTTCCTGAATAAACGGACATGCCATTTTAATGTCTGTGTTACGAACTCAATTTCAACACCGCTCGCGTTTCTAAAAGTGGCGGAGATTGTAACAAACCTCGGGTTAGTGGAATAAAACCTGCTCCCGACCAGGTTAGGTTCACAGAGTAGGTTACTATGGTTACTCACTCAAAGTATAAGATATCTCGATTTCTGAAACGGGCTTGACTTACCCCGCGGTCGCGGGTTTGATATACCTCGCGTTCTGAAACTGAAAACCCAGAGTATCCCGTTTTCTGGGGTTAACTAACACTGAGTTTAGTCGACGCTACAGAGCACCGAGCACTAAAACATCCAGACACAGGAAGAGCTTCTTTCCTCAGGCCATCTACCTCATGAACAGTTAAATGTTCACCTTTTGCAATAAATGTGTGCAATATTTATTGTGCCAGATTTTTCGTATATAGCACCTTAAAATGTGTATATTTTAAACACCTGTAGATATCTCATAGAATCTGTATATACATATCATACACCCTACAGTGCAATAAATGTGTGCAATACTTTCCCTCGGACATTTCACATATATAAACTCATGTATATAAACTTATAACTTGTATATTCTAAACAAAAATTCTGGAGCTCTTCTGTCACACTGCAGTTTCACCTTTGTGTGCTTAACTTTTATTTTTATTCTGTACTTTCGTTGCCTTTGTTGATTGTTACTTGTCTTGTAACCTTACTTGTGTACTGGAAGCTTCTGTAACCAAGACAAATTCCTCGTGTGTGTAAGCACACCTGGCAATAAAGCTTGTTCTGATTCTGATTCTGATTGTTTGCGCTTACCCTGCTTTCTGAAACGGGTCCCTGGTGTGTACAGTTCAGTCATACATGGCAGCCCTGTAGTGCAATGTAAACAATGTTATAGCAGCGATGAAAATAGGTAAGAGAGGTAGTGGAATCAGTGGGGGGGCAGAGTTCAATAATGAAACAGCTCTGGGAAAAAAGCTGTTTCTTAGTCTGCTGGTTCTTGTCCGGAGGCACCGGAAGCGCCTACCGCAAGGCAGGAGAGTAAACAGTCTATGAGCTGGGTGAAAGGAGTCCTTGAGAATGCTGCGAGCTCGATGCAGACAGCGTTTCTTCTGGATGTCCTCAATGGCAGAAAGTGTAGTCCCTGTGATGCGCTGGGCTGTTTTCACCACCCGCTGCAGTGCCTTGCGCTCAGAAAAAGAACAGTTCCCGTACCAGACTGTGACACAGTTGGTCAGGATGGTCTCTATCGTGCAGCGATAGAAGTTCACCAGGATAGTTGAAGACAGTTGGTTCTTCTTCAGTGTCCTCAGAAAGAAGAGACGCTGGTGAGCCTTCTTGACCAGGCATGAGGTGTTGGTGGTCCAGGACAGGTCCTCCGAAATGTGAGTCCCCAGGAACTTAAAACTGGAAACACGTTCAACAGCCATCCCATTAATGTGGATGGGGTCGTGTGTGCCTCCTTTCGCACATACCTACTTAGGGAGTAGAGAAAGGGGCTCAGTACGCAGCCCTGTGGTACACCAGTGTTGAGGGTGGTGGTGGTGGAGCAGATGGGGCCTAACCTAACAAGCTGAGGCCTGTTCGTCAGGAAGTCCATAATCCAATTGCAGGTAGGGTTGTTGATGCCTAGGTTTCCAAGTTTGACGATTAGTTTGGAAGGGATGACGGTATTGAAAGCAGAACTGAAGTCTACGAACAGCATACGTACATAAGTGTCCTTATTGTCCAGATGTGTGAGCACGGAGTGCAGCGCCAGGTACACTGCATCATCTGTGCTCCAATTGTTGCGATAGGCAAATTGGTATGGGTCCAGTGTGGGTGCTAGAGAGTCCTTTATGTGTGCCAGGACCAGCCGCTCAAAGCACTTCATGACAATGGGTGTGAATGCTACAGGGCGGTAGTCGTTAAGACACGTCGGGCTAGAATTTTTTGGAATGGGCACAATGGAGGTGGATTTAAAACATGCTGGAACCACTGCTTGGGCGAGGGACACGTTGAAGATGTCTGTGAAGACCCCAGCGAGCTGCTCTGAACATGCCCAGAGTACGCGGCCAGGGATACCATCTGGGCCAGCAGCCTTGCGCGTGTTGATCCGACTTAGTGCATTGTGAACATCAGTGGCATTAAGTGTGATGATTGGGTGGTCAGCAGAGGGTGTGAGCTTGGTAGCTGTTTCCTTATTGTCTCTCTCAAAGCGAGCATAAGTCATTAAGCTCGTTCAGGAAGACAGCATCTGTGGCTATGGGGGTGGAGTGGTTGGGTTTGTAATCACTGATGGCCTGGATGCCCTGTCACATGCGTCTAGGGTCAGAATTGGAAAAATGCTCCTCTAGCTTCAGCTTATAGCAGTGCTTGGCCTTTTTGATGCCCCCTTCAGATTTGCCCTAGAAGTACTATAGGCCTGTGCATCATCCGATCGGAAGGCAATGTTACGTGCTTTCAACATGAGGCGCACTTCCTTGTTCATCCATGGCTTCTGATTAGGGTACGTGGTGATCTGCTTCTGGGTTGTGACACTATCAATGGTGGAATTTATGTAGTCCAATACAGAAGAGGTGTAACTGTTGATGTCCGTGTGAGAGCCACTGGTGGCCTGAGAAGCAAACAGACTCCAGTCTTAGTGTAGAAACCTTTCCTGGAGTGTAAAGTCTGCCCCCGCAGACCAGACCTTGATGGTCTTCACTGATGGCTTCACACGATTAACTTTGGGGTGAGGAACAAAGAAAGGTGATGAGATTGACCCAGGTGGGAGGTCGCGGCGTAGGCTTCAGCCATGTTTGTGTAGACATGATCCAAAGTTTTGTTTCCTCTTGTGTGGCAGGAAACATGCTGGTGGAATTTAGGGAGCACTGTCTTTAAGTTTGAGTGATTAAAATCTCCCGCAACAATAAATGCAGCCTCCGGGTGAGCAGTCTGTTGTTTACTGATGCCTGCATGAAGTTCTTTCATAGCAAGCTTGGCATCAGCATCCGGTGGAATATAAGCTGCCGTTATAATGGTAGAAGTGAATTCCCGTGGCAGATAAAACGGTCTACATTTAACCATGAGAAACTCAAGGTTAGCCGAGCAGTGTCTCCCGACAATAACAGAGTTCGTGCACCAAGTTTTGTTGATGTAAATGCACAATCCACCTCCTCTTGTCTTACCGGATTCCTCTGCCGTTCTATCCGCCCGGTGTGTGTTGTAGCCCGCTAACTCAATAGCGTTGTCCGCTGTGTAGCCATGTTTCCATGAAGATTATGACATTGCAGTTCAAAAGTCTTTGCTGTTGATGATGCGGAGTCTAATCTCGTCCATTTTTTTCACTAATGATCGAACATTAGCAAGGAAAATGCTGGGTAAAGAGAGCCGGTGTGGTGTTAGCTTTAGCTTAGCTCTTAGCCCTCCGCGCTTCCCCCGCCTTTGTTTACGATCTTGACTCGCCGACGAGCACTTCCGCCCGGCCGTGTGAGGTGTGTAGCATCGGATGTTCTGACGATCTCAGGGACGAGTTGAATGTTGCTGATACAACTTCCGTACATGCGTAAACTGATATCCAAAAGCTCCTGGCGGGTGTACGAAGTAAATCCACAACTGTTCTGGACGAACAGACCAGAGATGAGCAAGAAATACATTATAAATGCTAAAACTGGAGAGAAGCTGAGCCTCGCGATGTTCACGCGCCGCCATCTTGGTCATGGCGGCGCACGAACATACGTGTCAAAATGTGTGCACGCGATTACAGGTGGAGTTTGTAAAACCAGATTTTCCAGTATTCACAAATGTTGGAATTTTAGGAGTTCCATGCAAAAATGACAGTATAGAAGCTGACGGGAATTGTTTCTTCCGTGCTATCTCTCAAACTTTGAGTGGTACACAAAAGTATCATAGAAAAATAAGACTTGCTGTTGTGCAACAGCTGGAAGAGAATAGTGAAAAATATAATAATTTGGGAAGGTTTGAATTCTTCAGTGTCCGACTATGTGATATGTTAATAACTGGGCAACAGAAGTTGAGATACAAAATACATCAGATTATTTGGGAATCGATGCATTTACCTTTTATAATGGCCACTGGTTAAAATACAGTAGCAATGGTAAGCGTGTGTCAAAAGACGGCATTTACTGAGGAAACCATTATCAAACGAAACTATCTACTTGCTTTGGGTACTGCAAAACCACTGCATCTTTTCATGGGGACAATATTAGATCAAACATTAACAAAGAAAATATCACTTTAGCATTGGAAGACAAGGAACAGCTTATTGAGGTGCAACTGCAGTTTGGGGCAAAACAGCAGCATCATCGTGTATTAAATACAACTCAAAATGATACATGTGCTGTATGTTAACGGATTCTGATATAGAAGTTGTCGGTGATTTTAATGTGGAAGTTGTGGAAAATGAACATCCAATGACATTTACATAAAGTACTTGCAATTTCTGTAGATAGAGGACTATATGCAATACATTTAAATTGGATTTGCTGCAAGAAAATATACATGTACCCACTGTTTATGTGTCTTTAGGTGTTGTTTGCAAGACTGATAAAGTTGTAAAAGATGGAAATTCTTTTTTAAGAGAGGTGGCACTCCTGATTTCCACTGGTTGTCAAAAGAGCCACCGGAAGAAAAGACTAGCTGTAGTCAAATATAGGAATTCTCACGGGGAAAACTTGGAAGGGAAGGATTTTTTTTTTTGTTTTTTTTTTGGTTTAAAAGTCGTTTTCTTTTGTTTTACTTTCTTTATTCTTTAATAACCGACTGGGGGGTTTTATTGTTTTTTGGAAGTCTTTTTACTTTTATTTTTTTTCTTTTGCGGTTTTTTTTCTTTTCATTTATTATTTTTTTTATTTATTTTTTTTCCCTGCCGGTTTTATTCCTTTTCTTTTATTATTTTTAGAAGTTTTTTTTTTTTCTTTTATTTGTGTAAAATCATTTTTTTTATTCTTTATTCAGGACACATAAAAAATGGTCCATAGCACCCACATAGTACAAAAAACAAATAACAATACAGGATCAGACACATACAATAAAATTTTGACTACAAAAGTCAAAATTACACAATACACAAAAGTGTTCAAATGTTAACATACAGACTAGAACGCCAATGGTTCCACAGTTTTGAAGTGAACATAACCGCACTCAATGCAGGGTTCACTAATGTTGCGATGATGCTATTATGAGACACTGCCAATCTACACATACATCTGTACATGAGATTCCTGAGTACAGCAGGGCACGTGAATACATTAGCACTTACACACATTTGACTCGCACTGCAACATCGTGGCAATTTGAGCAGCAGCCTCAAACCATCATTATACGCCACATTGAGTTTCCACATACTGCTTTTTTTATAGCGCCGCCACAAGTGGGCAGTGTACAACGGAGTACAAAAGCTTTAAAAAGTGTGGTCTTCACAGATAGTGAACACATGCTAAATTTGCGGTTCAGCATATTAGCTTGTGCATACAACATACAGTACTGTCTATGAATGTCCCTATCATCAGACAAGTCATCAGTTATATAGTGTCCTAAGTATTTGACCTCAACACACACTCTAAGTAAAATACCAGACAGATAAAAAGCAGGAAATGAGAGTTTATTGTCCTCCCTGCTTCTAGCAATCATTATGTTACACTTCTTAGAATTGAACGCAATATCAAACTCTGAGCCATATTGAGAACAGACCCTTAGTAGCTGCTGAAGCCCAGCACTATATGGACAAAGAATAACCAGGTCATCTGCGTACATTAGATGGTTGATGATGGAGTCCCCAACCATACAGCCTGTACCACAGTTATTTAACAACTTTGATAGATCATCCATATAAATATTAAAGAGAAAGGGAGATAAGATGCTTCCCTGCCTAACTCCATTACTTACATTGAATGAGGCAGACATGGAGTTACCCCATTTCACATACATTGACTGATGGGCATACCAAAAGGCTAAGATTCTGACTAGATATTTGGGTGCCCCTCTGCTGTGCAATTTGTAGAATAGCTTCTCATGATTTACCCGATCAAAGGCTTTAGAGGCATCAATAAAGCACATAAAGATTGTGGAATTATGCTTATTATACAAGTCCAAAACCTCCTTTAGGGCATAAATACACATATCCGTGCCATGTTTAGGTTTGAAGCCAAACTGATTGTCACAGGTCAAGACAAAATGTTCCAGCCTATTCAGTATAATCCTCTCCAAAACCTCGGATAAAATACTGGCTAGAGCTATAGGCCTGTTATTATCCAAGCTGTTAATCTTACCAGCTTTTTCCTTAATGATAGGTACTAGTATGACAGATAAAATAGAATCAGGTAGAATACCATGAGCTAACAACCCAGTAAAACAAATAGCAATTAGGGGACATAGTTTTCTACTTGCAAATTTTAAATGCTCCGCAGATATTTCATCCATGCCGCATGCCTTATTATCCTTTAGCATCATAATTGCATCATATATTTCTTGGGGTAGAACAGTTGCATCTTCATTACTATCAATGTCACCCATTGTAAGAGACTTACTTTTAACACAGTTAAACAGCTCATAGTAATGTTTCTGCCACAGTTGAGTTATTTCTTCCGAGCCGTCGACACCATCAATATTCGTTGGTAACGATGTTTTGCAATTATTCATTCTTTTGATTTCTTTCCAGAAATCAGTAGGACTATTATATTGCAGCTTCCTCGCTAGAGAGTCCGATCTCATTGCATTTTCCTTCCTCTTAATCAGACGTAAAGCATATTTAAACTTTGCATTTGCCTGTTTCTTGTACTCGAATAAGGGGCCGTGTTTATGTCTGCCTGACTCATCCCATGCTTTAAAGGCCCTTCTTGCCTCAGCATGTCTCTCTTCCACATGGCCATTCCAACCTGGCTTAACTTTGTACAATCTATGTGTCTTATACAAGGGCCTGCTCGAAACAAGGAGGGACTTCACAATATTCTCATACAGGGTGCACAGCTCAATACCATGTTGAGGGTTCTTGCAATTAATATCATAACATACTGTAGAATCTTTAGGTAATTCAATGTTATTCAACATGATGTCAGACTGGATATAATATTCTTTACGGTCCTCCTCATTCAGATTAGACCAATCTATTTTTTTCACACACATATTATCTACAGACACAAGAGCAGGTATATTGCCTAGACTTACAGATAAGGAAAAAGGCACATGATCAGTAGTGGCAAATTCATAATTAATTTTTATTGCCTCTATAGAATCATGTGCATCAGCTGTGCAAATGCAATGATCTAGCCATGAGGTTGTGTGTCATGCCTCACTAATATAAGTGTAGCTGCTATCAGGCAAGAGCACTTTGCTAGACAGAATTAAACCATTATCAGAACAGAACTGCATTAAATGTTTGGCAAATAAGGCGCTGTCATCAGAAACATCTGCATTCATGTCACCCACAATAAAAAAACACGTGGCAACATTATCTTGAATGAAAGACATAACACAAGCCAACCTATTAAGATATTCCTCTTCATTTTGAGAACACTCATAGGGTGTGTAAATGTTTAAGATAATGAAGTTTTTATCACCACAATTAAACTCAATTCCTATGGCCCAATCAACATCCAGTCTAACCACCTTAACCAGCTGATCATATTTTTTATGCCATAGCAGGGCAACACCGCCAGGTATTCTACCACGAATGATCCTGGTACTCAGGTCAGTAGTAGATTCACCCACTCCATAAAAGTCTTTGTGCAGGGAATTTAACCCCTCTAAATCCTGCTTTGGTAAAAACGTTTCTTGAATACATAGTACATCACAGGCCTCCAAAAGTGTATCCACTACTAGGCGGCGCGATTTGTCTGCTTCACTGTGCCCAACGCGCAGTCCTCGTGCGTTATATGACACGATATTGATATCCATCTATGTTTATTAACCTCAGGCCTCAGCCTGACTGCTGCTCCGCTGTGGAGCTACAGGTGTAAGAACAGACACAGAGCGCTGCTGCTGTGGGCCAGCCTCTCCTCCTGATCTATGGGCCGCGCTGTCACTGTTAGCTTTGGGACTGCGAGCCTC
This sequence comes from Barbatula barbatula, assembly GCA_037178815.1. NCBI lineage: Eukaryota > Metazoa > Chordata > Actinopteri > Cypriniformes > Nemacheilidae > Barbatula > Barbatula barbatula. The sequence continues at coordinate 1,895,021 of CM074086.1, forward strand.
AAAGTAGCGACGTACATAGATCCCCGCCAGCCAAAGTTGTGGCTCGTACATTTCATCAACTTCATTACATTCAGCAGTAACATGAAACGAACTGAATCTGTTGCGGGTAGAATCAATCTTCCGACACATCACAGAGTTGCCTAGTTTTTCACTCAAATACTCACGCAGAGTGACCGCATCAAGATCCGGGGAAAATCTAGTTGCAAAGACACTCACCAGTTTAGTTTTAATTACTGGGATGTTACTCACTGTGCCGGTACCAACAATTCCCATTTTGCGCTCTCGCTTTAGACGGTTCTGCATGCCGCCAGGTTTCGGTTGCATGGCCACTTTTGGGGGCTTCTGAGGCTTACGCCTCCCTTCCTTCACGACAGTATTCCATGCTGGTGACGGAGGTTGGGTACTCACAGCCGCTCCCACAGACTCGCGGACAGGATCCGCCGACCCCTGCTTTTCGCTCTCCTGGGATCCTGACGAAGCACCAGCCCGGCCAGAGGATCCACGAATTTCCTCAATATCCGTCATCCGGCGATCTAGAGCCGCAGTAGCCGCCCCAAGTTTTTCACTCACGCTTGCCTGCGTTCCCAGAGCTCCCCTTAGAGTAGAAACTTCCCGACTCAACCGTTCCATCCTGCCGAGTAGCGCCGAGGCATCCATGTTGCCAAACCCAACAGGTGGGAGTTCATCCAGGAAGTGAGAGACAAACCTGGGAATGTCTTCCCCGCGCTCATTGAGCACTTTCAAGCAGTCCTTAATGTTATTAATATCCTTCTGAGCGCCTTTGTGCTTGACATTGCGTTGCGTTGTCGGGCACAATTCAAAGAGAAGTCTCTTGGAATGCTCAATCCAGTCAGAGGAGAAGTTGTTTGAGGCTAACAAAACAATTTCATCGTGTGATAGTGTCTTGATTTTAATAGAAATAAAGTTTAAAAACTCATCTTCCACTATCACTTTCCCATTAGAGGTTTCATAAACCTCGGGTTTCGTACGAGAAAATACCGCACCAGCAGCCGCAGCACGCAACACTGCGGCGGCCATCTTGGTATACACAAACTGTATACACACACAAACACACAATAACCCTTAACCTTAAAATAATGTGTTGGGGTTATCCATGAAAAGTTAGGGGCTGATACTGTGTACTTGAAGGGGGAAGTGTGGGTGTAGCTGCAAAAGAAAGGGGAAGTGGCGGGACGCTAGGTCTCAGAATTTGTGGAACTGTAAAGTGCACACACTTTCCTTGTCGACCTTTAAATTGTTGGTGGTAGGGGGATGGGGGTGTGTGGGTGTCTTTGGTGTTGTGGAGAAACTGAGAAACATGGCAAGGGGGGGGATACGAGAACGTCCAGGCGCGAAGAGAGCCGGCGAAATAATATTATAGTTGTAATGGGCGTGGTTGGGCCTTTGTTCTGGGCCATACCGTGTTTTTGATTTTGGGTCTTGATCTAAATTTAAGTTTTTTGCTGGCCCTCTCGAATTTGAAGAACAAGAGTTTGCTAACTGTGCATAATATGTTAAAAATATAACAAGTGTGTGAGTTAACCAAAGGACTTATTTGGAGTGAACTTTCTGTAACAAAATAATGTGTGTGTGTGTGTAAAGATCAGATTACGCAGAGCTCATCGAAATTTGGTGAGGTATGGGGTCTCCACAAATAGTCGGGACAAGCAGCGTGAGCTGAGGAACAAAGGAGAGGCAGCGGATTGGACGTGTTCCCAGGATTTCACATCCGCAAAAGGACATTAGCTTCTCGAGCTAAAAAGGGACACCAAAAAGGATTATAAATACCATCTAAAATTGTTCTTCGGTGTGAGTCCTGTGTGAGATATCAGTTCTCTTGAAAGACTGAGTCTGAGGCAACTCACCCAGCAGCTGTTGTATTTTTTGAATCTTCTGATCAATAAACTTCAAGATTTTACTTTGACTGGCCTCTCTCAAATTCTGAACACGCAGAACATTGTTTTAATGTTCATCAGAAGCAGAATACGTTTCAAAGTCACAGATGAAATATGTTGGACACTGTGCTTCAGACATAGACATTCAAGGTACAGCGAATGCTTTAGGAGTGGACAAATTTATTTGAAATGGTGGCAAAGGGGTCAAATACAGTTGCATGGGTACAGGGCTGACAAGTGAGGATGTTTACCTAAAACAATGTGAAAATGATTATTTTGAGCCTGTCATATGTGTCCAACAAGTTCATGAGAGTTTGCTTTGATTTGTCTAAAGTTGGTAGTATCCCACTGTACACAAGTAGAGAGAATTCAAAAAGACACACAGACAGGACTGCACATTTTTTCTATTTCAAATAGCAAGAATTGTTTATCTAAATATTCAAGGAAAAAAGTCTGTCCAGATAAACATTAAAAATCAGGATGTGTTCATAAGGAAATGAAAAAGAACGTTGCACAGGGAAAAGTAAAGGACATTAGTACAAGAAAGTATCACGAAAACCATGAGCATAAGACACGTGTTAAAGCAGGTCAGAAATGTAAAAGGTAACAGCAGATTAAAGTGAAAGCAGAATAGTTTGATTTTGTTATGCAGCAGTTTTTGGATTTAGTAAATGATGGGCCAGATTTTGTGTGTTGTGTTTGCCAACGATTGTTGTTTAAGCATCAGGTTTTAAATTGTAATATGGATTATTATTGCCAAAAAGCAATATCTTCAATTGCAGGTAAATGTATAACTGAAGAATATTTACACAAATGCAATGAAACCTGTGTAATGCCATGTCGGTGGCCAGATACAACGAGAGGCGAGCTGTGGATTTGTTACACGTGCCATTATAAGATTAATAAAGGTCAAATGCCTGCTGAATGTATAACAAACAATTTTAGAGTTGATTCAATTCCACCAGAATTGGCGTGTTTGAATATCTTATAACAACATTTGATTGCTTTACATACACAGTTTATGATTAAAATGTTAGCATTACCTAAAGGGGGACAAAATTGAGTACATGAACATGTAACGTGTTCGTGCAGACTTCTAATTTATTGCCTTTTTCTAGTATGCAAGGTTCTTTGTTGCCTGTAAAATTGAAGTGAAAATTAACTTATAAACATCCATTTGTGCATTATAAAGATGTAGAATTTAATGAGGTTTGGCTAAATGAGTTCTGTAGAGGAGGCAGTGAGGTTTTAGGAAAGGAGAGTGATGCATGTGCTGAACATAGTGAAGCATCTGTAGATGTTGGTAAAGATGAGCTTTTGCATGACAGACAGCAACATTGCATGTATCAAGACATGTCTCATGCCTGTTGACATTGGTCATGAAGCAATAGATCAGTATTTTGATAATAGATTGAATGTGGCACCAGCAGAAGGAAATAATCAACAAATAAACAATAATTAAAATTGTTTTCTAATCTCGTAATTTCCTCTGGGATGTAATGCATATCATGAAAGCTGAGACAACCGATTGACATTGTCAAGGTATTTTAATAATCAGATTTTACATGCTGATGGAAGGTTTGCACAAAATGCAGAATATATATTTTTGTTGCACAGTACATATCTGAAATTGAAGAGGTTGTCAAATGTATCGATTGTATTGCGCAAAGGAAAAGGAGGATGGGTGTCTCAAAAAGTTGATGAAAATGTATTGAACAATGAGGAATCTTTGAGAAAACTGTTGGAATTTGATGATGGGTATCTGTGAGAATCCAGAATTCTCTGTCTCCCAGCTGTTCCAACATGCAAGGACAGATATTTACATTTAGACATTTAGCAGATGCTTTAATCCAAAGCGACTTACAGATGAGGAAACATTGGAAGCAATTATAACAACATAGGCGCATCAAAACTAGTCCATTAAAGCCTAGCACAGTATAGAAAGCTAAGAATAGGGAGGTTAGTGTTTTTTTTATTACTTTTTTAATAAGAAGAAAGGGAAAAGAATTAGGATAAATCAATCAGCGAGGTGTTGACGGAAGAGATGCGTTTTCAGGCATTTTTTAAAGATGGCAACAGAGTCTGGTGATCTTGTAGCAGCAGGTAGATCATTCCACCAATGTGGAACAGATCCAGAGAAGGTACGCGAGAGTGACTTTTTTTTTTCCTTTTTGGGATGGTACCACTAGTCGTTTTGTTCCTCTGTAGACCGCAGGGATCTGGCTGGAACATAGATCTGCATTAGCGAGTGGAGATACGATGGTGCAGATCCGGTGTTGGTCTTGTAGGCCAGGAGCATAGCTTTGAACTTTATGCGGGCGGCAACAGGGAGCCTGTGTAACCTGATGAAGAGCTGAGTTACATGCACTCTCTTCGGTTCGTTGAAGATCACTCTTGCCACCGCATTCTGGATCATCTGGAGAGGTTTGATTGTGCAAGCAGCCAGAAGCGCATTGCAATAATCCAGTTTGGACAAGACAAGAGCCTGGACTAGGACTTGCGTAGAGTGCTCTGATAGGAAAGGTCTAATTTTCCTAATGTTGTATAGGATGAATCTACAGGACTGGGTGGTGCTGGCAACATGACTTGTGAGGTGAAGCCGATCATCGATTACCACCCCCAGGTTTCTCAATGTGCTGAACTGTGTAATAGGTGATGCGCCTAGTTGAATGGCAAGGCTGTGGTGAATCTTTGGGTTGGCTGGGATCACAAGCAGTTCCGTTTTTGCAAGGTTCAGCTGCAGGTGATGATCCTTCATCCAAAGTGAGATGTCACTCAGGCATGCCGCGATGCGAGCAGAGACCGTCAGATCGTCCGGTTGAAATGACAAGTAGAGTTGTGTGTCATCCGCATAGCAGTGATAGAAGCCATGCTTCTGAATGACTGAGCCGAAGGTTTTGTCATGTAAATGGAGAAGAGTAGCGGTCCAAGCACTGAGCCCTGTGGCACCCCCATGTTGAGCTGTTGGGACGAGGAGACCTCATCTCTCCAGGATACTCTGAATGACCTACCCGAGAGGTAGGACTCGAACCATTGCAAAGCCATTCCAGAGACACCCATAGCACTGAGAGAAGCCAGGAGGATGTGATGATTCACAGTGTCAAAAGCAGCAGACAGATCCAGTAGGATGAGCACAGATGACATGGATGATGCTTTTGCCAGTCTGGTTGAACACGACTCGCTTCAGAGCATTGGCAATGAAGGGAAATGGGCTCTATTTTTCTAGCAGTGTAGGGTCGAGGGTGGGTTTCTTCACTTGCAGTGTGATGCAGGCCTCTTTGAACGCTGTGGGAAATGTCCCAGTGGTGAGCGAGTTGATGATGTGGGTCAGAGCAGGCACAACCGGTGGAGAGATGGCCTGGAGGAGATGGGTGGTAATGAGATCAAGTGGGCAGGTGGTAGGGTGGTTGGAACCAATGACCTTGGAAACATCAGCTTCAGACAGAAGAGAAAGGGCAGGTTCGACAGGTAGTGGCATAGAAAACTGGCTGCTGATGGCGGTAGTTTTCTTTACGAAGAACGATGCAAAATCAGCAGCTGTTAACTCCGATGAAGGTGCGTGAGCAGGCGGACAGAGGAAAGCAGAGAAGGTTTTGAAGAGCGTGCGAGAGTCCGGAGAGTTGCAGATCTTCGAGTGGTAGTAATCAGTTTTTGCAGAGGTGACATCAACAGAGAAAGTAGAGACTGGTAGAGAGAGAGGTCAGCAAGGTGACTTGCACCATTTTCTCCCAGCTGACCGGAGGTTGGCGAAACAGACGCTTATGACACAGATGATGATCAGCCTATTGCACCAAAAAAGGACAGTTTGCCACAAGCCCCTGAAATACAGCAGCAACCTAAAAGGGTTTGGTCATCCGATCTACCACCAAGTATTTATGGACCAAGACAACCTTAAAGGTCCCCACTGTGTCTTGCACAGTTCCCAGAAACAACAGGACCAACATTTTTAGACATGAGTCCTTCTTATGAATGGCAAGAGAGAACTCTTGGCTCATCATTACGGCAGGCAATTGATATGTCTGAACAGACACCCAAGCTGCCATATCACCGTAATGACCAACTGTACTGTGCTAGAACAGCACATCACTGGTCATCAGAGTGAGACAATGTTACAGACCCCCAAGCAGGCAGTGGAATCAGTGTCGCATCACTCCTTGACGCCCAGACACAGTGGCTCCAAGGCACTGATCCATTCCAGAGAAGTAATTTTTGTTTTCCTATTCATAATGACTGTTAGTATAAGCCTGATGGCATATGAGGGAAGTTGTGTTAACCACATAATTTCGGCATTTTTAGTTTTAGCACTTCATGATGTCCTAACGAAATTGGAAATTGTTATGGAGCACCAGAGGAACCTTTTAAGACTGGTTCAAGATTTCAAACAGAACATGAGGGAGATTACGGAGGGTGAAAACTTGACTCCAAAAAGATTTCCGATTTAAGATCATTAACTTCCATGGAAAGTGATCTTCGATCCTCTTCGGCAATAAGACGAAAGGTGGTAGGTCACATTAATGGTTATTGTGGGAATTTAGATCCATATATGGATCGATATAAAAATGGATGATTGATGTTGTTTAAATCAGATGTATTTTCCTGCTTGAAGCTGAGAGTTCTACAGTTGCTAGATGTTGCCAGAGATCGGAATGTGGTCAGTGAGTGGGGGTAGGATGTTCTGCTTATGTGTGTGTGTGTAACAACAACCACACAACTTCTTTTTGGGGAAGAAATGTGTACACTGAAGGATCTTATTGTCGTATTAAACGTGCCTTTACATTTAATATTCTTTAGGATTTTATTATTGTTAACCAAATATAACCAATATGTTGAAAATATAACCAAGTGTGTGAGTTGTGTGTAACTAAGAATTAATCGCTGATAGTGTGGGGTTTTCCACAGGACATTACTATGTGTGTGTGTTAAGATCAGGTTACGCACAGAGTGTGTTGGGCCTCTATAATTTGTTACAGATGAATGGTGGTTTGAAAAACAAGGCAGTGAGCTGGTTGGGTGAGACAGGACAAAGAAAGGAAAGCGGATTGGACCCAGGCTGAAGAAGAGATTCGGCGTGAAATATAAAACCATGTGTATGTGTTTTTTTCGGGGGTCGATTCTTTGTTAAGACTGTTTTGAGTCTGACAATCCACCGAAACAGCTGTTTGTTTGAGACTTCTGATCAATAAATCCCAACGTTTTCTGAACTGGCCTCTCTCCAATTTTTGAACGCGCAGAACATTGCTTTAATGTTCATCATTATGCATGGTGCCCTAATGCCTTATCACATAACTGTTTCTAATTAATGTTATAAATAAAGTGTATGTTCTTCATATAATCTAAAGCAAATGGATCTAAACACTTAGTTTCTACATTTCAGGTACTTGAACTTGGATTGCTTGGTGGAGTGGACGTGAAGCAGACAATTAAAAATGATCTTGCCAAAACTGGAGAGGTATAAACGGGAAAACGCCATTTCAAAGTTTAGAGCTTAAGTGTTGTGATTGGTAAGTGCTTTTTGTTAGTCTTTGAATACATGGACCAGGGAACGCATCTGAACAAGGCGGGGCCATAATTTCAAATCATGCGGAGGGGTGAGGGCACATATGCATTGAAACAGACAATATTACTGATGTATTGAATAACGTTGCGGAGCACTTTATTTTATTCCGACACCACACAGTCACATCTCCAGTACACACATGATGAACACGCACACATGCTTCCTCAGATTAACCCCTCTTATCCCACTCTAACATTCACACACAACAGGCCAAGCCTATTTACACAAATGCACAGATGAAACTATAGCAAACAACAAAGTACATCCAGTCCAGTGGACCACAACTCATCTTGCTTATATTGACAGTGTTTGTCAAGATAAATGATGTACCTGCAGTAATTGATTCATTTATGACAGGAGTATGCATACAAAATATATGCTACTAAATGTCAATGTACCACCAGTTGAACACTGAATTTTATTTCAATATTTTGCAATAAAATTCCATCCTAATCATGATCTTTGGAAAAGTCTAAGCATCTATAATACAGACCAATTCATTTATGACAAGAAATGTGCATCTAAAATATATATATATAAAACAGGGGTGTGACCTTTTTTTCGGAAATAATGTAATCTGTATTTGTATAAATGAAAATAAAATTTTAATAATTAGTATCATTTATTTTTTCACATTTAATTTTTCTATTATTGTTTTGCTTAACATTTTAACGTACTGCAATTTTAAAAGTTTTTTCCTACAACTCCTTTTATTATGTCACATGGTTTCTTTTTTTTTTATGCACTACACATTTGTTGGTTGATTTAATTTATTACACTGGCCATTTACACTTATGTTTGAGGTTTTGACTACCCTTAAAAAAATGTATATCTAAATTTGACATTAAAAACAAGGTAATTAAAAAGTAACATGTTGCTTAGTTTTTATTCTTGGATTTTGCCGTTGTTGTTTATTCATTGCACTCTCCATTTACACTTTGTTTAACGTTTTGATTTGTAAGTACCCACTTAAATTTTTGGTGGTTTTCTTTGATTTGCACTTTACTTGATTCATTTTTATCCTTTACTTGGCCATAAAATAACGCAATACAGTAAAAACTCTTATTTTCCCTATTATTTTTTTTCTGTATCTAGAGATCTGTAATATCTTACCTCTGTGTTAATAAAACACTACATTTTCAGAGTTTGTGGTTTGAATATTTATTTTTGGATTTAATATTAACTAAGGGTGCATGCAGGCTGAGTTTTGGGATAATATTGGTCAAGTTAAGGCCGTTTGACTGTTTTGTGTAAGTTTGTAAGTTAAAATAAACTAGAACTGCCTGCAGTGTACTGGAGTTTAAAGGCTCAGAGTTACACACTTTAAAATACAGACTTTAGAACAAAATAAATCAAAAAGCGCCTTGTGTTTTGTGTATACCATAAAACCATAAACACATACAATCAAGCTTATCACTTTCAACAGTATTTTATGAAATTGTGGAGAGTTCTGTAAAATAACACCAGAATTTCTATTTTACACGTCTGTACCTTTTCCCTTATTTGCAGACAATTGCTGGAATCAAGTGAAGCTATCAGCAGGTTCCTGGAGGACACAGGGGCAGAGAAATACACATTGAAACTTAGACACCTTTATTTCCGTGTTTCTCATAGGACTGACAACACTTACAGTCATGATTATCCCTTTCATCTGGAGGGGTTTCCCGGAATATGACTCAAATTTAGTATTTACACCACTGTTTGGATACGGTGTTCATTTAAAATTGGGTATGCCAAATTCATGACAAGCATTCATCGCAGACGACTTTGAAAAAGGGATTAAACTGAATCCTGATGAGATAAAGTCTCAATCCAGCACGTCGCTTAATCAATAAGCTATTGCTTAATAGTTTGTCAGGTAGATTTTCAATGAGGGAAAACCTACCTACCACAGTTACTTTCAGACCCTGAGGAGTTTGCCCAGCATATTTTTGGCATCAGACACTGATGAACATTAAAACAATGTTATGCGTGTTCAAAATTGGAGAGAGGCCAGTTAAGAAAATATCGAAATTTATTGATCAGAAGATTAAAAAATACAACAGCTGCTGGGTGGGTTTCTCAGACGCAAAGTCTTACACAAAGAACCGACACCCAGAAAAACAGTTTCACAGCTTTTTATAATATTTCAGGACGGGTCTCTTCTCCAGTTGGGGATCAGAACTCATCCAATCAGCTTTCTCTTCTTTGTCCTGTCTCAGCCAACCAGGTCACACTGCTTTGCTCTCGAATCATCTGCAACACATTATATAGAGGCCCCCACAATCCACCACATACCATGGGGCTCCCTGTGTAATCTCATCTTTACACACACACACACACATACAGTTTCCTGTGGAAAATACCCTCAAAATCAGCCCCTAGTTCTTGGTTACACTGGTTATATTTTCAACATATTATGCACAGTTAGTAATCAATAATGAAATCATAAAGCATATTAAATGTAAAATCACGTTTAAACCACAATAAAAATCACAATAAAAATCCTTCAGTCCCTCTCTTGACCACTGAAAGTGGTCACAAATCATCACAATCATCGTTATCCTCCTCATCTAGGAAGTGGTCGCCAGACAATAGAGGCATGGTATATTTGGGAGGGGTTAGGTCTGTCTTTTCTATTGCCGCTAATATCAATCGGTTACATAGTGATCTGATACAGGGAATACAACAGCATCCACATGAGACCAAAATACCTACAAATACAGCTATTGATACCACAATCGACATTATTACTGATTTCCATTTGCCTAGGGCCTTGTCTAGCCAATCTCCAATAGGATTATTTACTCCTGAATGTTCCTTCATTTCGATAGACAAAGTTTTCAATCCTTCCAATGCCCTTGTCACTGATCCATCTGGTGCTGTATTATTAGGAATGTAAGTACAGCAAAGATCACCAAACATAAGACATACTCCTTCCTTCTCTGCCAACAGCATGTCCAGAGCCATACGGTTCTGTATAGCCATCAGTGAAGTTGGTGCGAGTTGCTCCGCTAAACCATCTACTGCATCCCTTGTCATTTTCGCTAACCTCATCACATTGTAATGCACATAATTAATCCTATCTGCATTCTTGTTTGGGGTGACTGGAAAAAGAGCAGCTATTATTGGTATATTCTCAAAACCTGCTGCCACTTGGTTCGCTAGCTTATATTCATTTGGTACACCTCGTGGAATTCCTATAGCATCAATATACGTGGGACTATTCAATGACAAATCTACACTTGAACCTATTGCTCTCTTTGTAATGATGTGTCTCCTACGTCTTCTAGTCAATGTTGCTGAATTCACTGTTTCCGTTCTGACTGCTCTGTCTCCTATCAGAGTTATTGGGGCTCCCAGTCTTACCAAAGCACACACTCCCTTTGCCTGCTCAGGTATCCTAGTAAACAATCTTCGATCTCCACAATAATAATACAAACCTGCCCTAGCCCACGTACCTATTTTAGTCCCATTATCTACTATTATCTGATCACACCACTCCTTATTTATCTCCCCCAGGTTGCTGGTTGGTGATAGACGTTTAATATCATAGCAAGTATAATTTGCTTTCTTTGGTGTAAATGGACCTGCCCGTGAAAGATTGGTTATTGGTGGAAATATTGCTGCTAGTGTGGTAAAATTTTTTGGACTGGCCATCTGTGTCAATGCCAACATACACTCATAGCCCCACGTATCGTTTTGATACAACGGGCTGGTTCAAAATATAAATGGGGTCTTGCATTAGCACATCCTACACAATCATCTAAGCTCTGTTCTCTGGCTGTGGTTCTGTGGCTCTTTCTATCATATCTTCTGGTTTTAACATGGTGTAATCTATTTCTACTACTCCATTCTTTTGTCCTACCGATAATGGCTCAGCTACTGTCCCATTTCTTTCCTCCTCATGTGAACTGTCCACAACAAATTGTATTACTGCTTTTCTATCTGTTCCTTGCATGTGCACCCCCATTATAAGGAAAAACTCCCCTGTATAATTGGCTGATCCCGTTCTGGTCGATATTGAAAGGGTGAGTGGATTTTGGCTTGCACTGTAATCTCTTTGCATTTTAAAATCAAATTTTGCCAAGGTACACACTAAAAAATGCTGGGTTATTTAATCTACCCAACCGCTGGGTTATGAAATGGTTTACCCATTATGGGTTATTTATATCAACATTTGGGTTTTATTAATATAATATTGGGTTATTTTGTGCAACTCATGCGTTGAGTTAAAATCAATCAACCCAACATACATCGGTTGACCCAGCACTTGGGTTGTTTGTGCTTCGAACGTCATCACATCGTCTCCAGAGTCCACACACCGAGTGCTCGTCACAGTAGAAAACCTGACTGATCATCCAGCGAGGCAAATAAATTATAAAAGGTATGTGTAACTTATACTATTCACATTGTCTGTGTTGCGTTACCTGTTAAAGTAGTATCTTTATATTGTCGAGGCTTTGGTTTGGCTAACAACATAGCCATTTAGCCGTTATCATGGATAGCCTAACGTTACAGCTTATCCGTTTGCTCTGAATTATATTAATGAATTAATTAAACAAGTTCATAATGCCCATGGGGATGTTTATTGAGCTCACCAGTCTAATTTGCCAGCTAGTTTCAAGCTAGCCAGGTGATTAGGCAGTTAACTAGTTTACTAGCCAACATGCTCTCAGTTAGTTGCTTTGCTAGCTATATTATTTTAACTAACATAAATGAGCGCGCTTTTTTACTGAAGCTTTTCATGTGAAGGCATAACACAGTGTTTGACTGATTAAAGTATGTAAAAAACGGTGAGATAACCTGATATGTCTGACTTAATGCATTTATGTGCATTTATTTAAGTAACGTTAATGTAGTTAACGTAATTTGACCGACAATAGATAAGAACAAATTCTTATTTAAAATGGCGGCCTGGCAAACGACAAGGGCCACTTGAGTGAGGGGTTAAGAAATATAAAATAAAAAGTTTGGGAACCACTGCTGTAGCCACAAATATTCTTGTGAAGTAAAAACATAGACAATATACATGCATGCAATTTGTCATATGAATTGTATAAGGAGAAAGGGAGGATTGTTTTCTCTATATTTTGTGATGCTAAATAAAATGGCTGTTATCTTCACATTGGGTTACATTTTGCTGCTAGTCTGCATTGCTTTTGCATAGTGACATCTGAATAGTTAATACAATAGCAATTGTATTTTTGCTTAAGCTCTTTTTGTGTTTGTTTCAGATCAATGGACAGCTTTGTCATTAACATTTTGACAGAGTGGCAGCTGACAGACCTTGTCGACAAATTTAAAGGTAAGAAATATTTGTTTTCCCATCCACAGCATATCAAGTCTGCATTGCTACTCAAGCCCTACACAATACAGCTCACTCCTCCTAGAAACGCTTCTGTGCTGTTTGATGCCCAATGTTATGCACTAAGCAGCAGGAACAATAATTGATCTACTGAGGACAGACAGACGTACAGACAAACCCTGTTCTAACCGTAGCCCACGCTGTCAAAGTCAAACATGCCTCATCTCTATTCATTAAAGATTTTGATTTCTTGGCAGGAAATATGGTACACCCCAGGACGGAGCCACCGGCCAGCCACTGGATTCCTGGAGGAAAGGCTGCTGAACGTCAGAAAGCGGCTGAGATCAACCAGCAAGTCGCGGAGCATGGCACAGACACCATCACAAGCGCCAGATAATGGAGCTCTTGCAAGGGCTCTCATACCAGGTAATTATTAAACTGAAAAATTATTTGATCAAGCAAAACATCCATATTTCAGTGACTGACTTCTTGTTCTTTTTTACAGAATGTACCATATCAGATGAACGTGCGTCACAGTTTAGAGAATGGTTGAGAAACAATTCTCAGCCCCTCAGCCAGATAGAGACCTACATGGAGAACACGGCAGTCTACAGGGCCAAGTGCATTAGGGACAACAATTGGACCATTGATCAGATCCTCGAGGAGTTCCCTCACCTAATGACCAAAGGCATGGTAGGTATAGGGAAATCTGATCTTGCATATGAGGATGCATTATTTATAACCTTTTATTATTGTGCCACATTGAATTGGTTTTAAAATGTGTTTTTCATTTTATAGATTGCACAGGACTTTCTTGTCCTGCATGGGGATGCTGCATCAAAGTTTTTGAAACTTGGCTACCCATTTATGCTGAGAAGATCCTGTGCCTGGCAAGACAGGAGGGGAAGCTGACATTACCCCTGGATGGATTATCACCAGGTAATAGTTTCTTGTCTGCATATCTTGTAAAAGCAGGGTTTTCCCTGGCTTCTTAGGGGGCTCGACCAAAAACTGCAATTTCACATCATTTTGGCCACTATCATTATCAGAATCAGAACTATAGCTAACAAAAAAAAAGAAAGTGTAAATTTGCTTTAGATGTATTTGTACACCTGTATTTGCACAATTCACAGCCTTCTCGAACATGAGCTCTGAGAATAGTGAGTGATATCATAATAGGAATAGAGTTAAATAAATCTGTCAGCCTCTTTATGCTAATTGGGTACAAAAAAGTTTTCACAGCAGAGTTAACACGGCAGTACCGGTGTAACTAATAACATTACGTTTTTTTGTGATTGTTGCGGGAAAAAATCCTTGATTATGTGGCACGTCATCGCAAAAAATGCGATGGAATAGACATTATATTTATGCAAAAATCATTATGATTATGAAATCATGCAAATATTCTAATTTGACCTTGCATTACAAGATCGCCATTATCCTAACAGACTGGTGACGGTAAGAAAAAATGCAAGTAAAACAAGCCATGGTCACGTTTACTGCCAAAGAAACGCAGTGACTGTACTCCGGTGCTCTTTTAAATACTTAAATCTCTGCCGCCGTCCGGCCCACTAATGGGAGGATTAACTACACTACAAACTAACCAGCTGCAGGGCGCGAATTAACAGCACGTAACAGTTCTCATGGGTTTTATTTTAGTTGGATATTGAATGACAAAATCACAGGTATGCCATTCCACATCGTATTGACACCTATGTCTTCCTACAGATAGCGTTGGGGATCTCGCCCTGAGGCAGCTGCCAGCCTTGCTTCCACCTACAACTTCCAAAGTTGGCCATGGCCGCTGTGTGAAAGTGGTTCGCCACACCATTCAGGAATGCAGCTTGGCCTTCATCGACCATAAGCCTGTAAGTCCTCAAGCACATCTAAAGGGGAAACTTTATTCATTTTATCAACATATCTGAGCTTAAAAATGTGTCCACACACACATGCATATCCAGGTTTGTTTTACTATACTTTTGTGGACAGGCATCAAATATAGCCTGACAGTATTATATAGCCCACCTATCTGACCACCTAACTCGGCTGCCTATCAGCCAGATAGGATAGTCAGATTTTCTGATCATGTTTATTGTAATGATAGATCATCAATAGATTTATGGCTTTTTAGGTCAATTGAGAACATATGACACAGATCAACGTTTTGAATTAGAGATGCACTGAATCTTTTCCAAATTAAATTCCAAGCTAACTAGACTTTATAATAAAACAATTTCTCTAGTGAGGACCAGGAAAATGGTCCTCACAATGTCTATATTTGAATTATTCTATAGTAGTCTGTAAACATTTGGTCCTTACTCACTCGCACTCTCTCACTTGCTCTTTTGTATTCTTTCTTTTTTAGCCTGGAATAAAAATGGTGGAGTACCTCCATGAGGCCAAGGCATGTAAACCATACCCCCACATCCTGACGCTTGGCAATGATCATGGTGCATTTCAGGTCTTTGTGATAATAGCTGGACAGGAATATATGAAATCCCAGGAGGGGAGTCTAAATTAGTCAAGTTTATTCAAAGTAGAATACTTGCTTGCAAGTAGAGCTAATGGCTCTCAATAGCAACTTAGACTTTGAATTTCGTGAATTTGTTCAAGAGAGTTGACTGTTTGCATGTTGAATGTTAAGCCAGTTCATTCATAATTATTGTTTTGATAAGAATGTTTTCTACCTAAGTGATATTAACGCTATTGTTGATATTAATTAATGTAATATAATAAATGTTTTCTAAGATTCCATTGTTGTTTTGTTTTTGTATTTTTTATTGCATAATATATGCATAAATATAGCATGTATTCTGCTCTAGGTTTGTAGTTTAACAGTTTTATAGCTATGGGTAGTCTATTGCAATTTATTTTCTTAAATTGTACTGTAATGTGTTAGAATTATCTGGCATATGGGTTAATTTGACCCAACATTTGGGTACACTATATAACCAATATGTAGTTGAATCCACCCAGCATTAGCAATTAATTTGACCCAACATTTGGGTACACTATTTAACCAAAATATGTAGTTAAATCAACCCATATAATTGTAATTGGTTTTAACTCTGCATTTGGGTAGAATATTTAACTCATCTGTTGGGTTAGATATGACCGACCCATCATGCTGGGTCAAATTAACTAATGCTGGGCTGGTGCAATATTTAACCAGCGGCTGAGTTATAAAACAACCCAAGTTGAGTTATTTTTAACCCAGCATTTCTTAGAGTGTACGGGTCCAAAGGCTGGGTTCTTTGGGGGTCCAACCACCGGTATATGCTATTACCTTATTCCATTACGGACACCATTCGCCCCTATGGGTTTGCCTAGACTGGTACGCCTTACAAACATTGTCCATATTCCCGTCCATACATACATATACGTCGTACCCCCTCCATGAGCTATTTTTCCCCCCACAATTTATGACTGCGCATATGTAAATGATGTGGTCTTACCCCCAAACAGAGTTAATTACAAGTTGTTCACATGGTAACCTCGTATCGGCTATGGCCCTTTTGTGTCTGTTTCGATATGGTGTTGTTGCTTTCCTGACCCTCAGTTAGGCTAAAAATTATTCCTAACTCCTAAGATTATTATTGGATCCCCAACAGCTTACAGTTTTCCCACCGCTACATGTCTCGTTACCCTCTCTTGGACTTTAAAGGAACAATAAACACAATCTTGAAAATTTTAAATGTTTGAACACACAGTACACTTAATGGGAATATGTGATTAAGGAAAAAATATATATGGTTAAAATCACACAAACTGTACCTAATTGTAAGGAATAAATGGTTATACGTTCATGAATATGACAATATAAAAATGACAATAGCAATATAAAAATATGAAAAATATGGAAAATACTGGATATGAAAAATATAAAAACTGTGAATATAAAAATATGAAAAATTGTAAATATGGAAAAGATGAATACATTAATATGAAAATGTTGATAACCCTTGATTATAATGAGTATATAGTTATCACTATC